>SSNR01000131.1:727472-837527 GCA_006937965.1 Callopanchax toddi
GGAGAGATGGAGGAAGGAAAAAATGACTAACAACAGATACATCCACAGTGTTCCCAATTTGCTAAGTGCATCCATCACCTCGTTTTCTGTTCTTCCTCCCTCCGCTCTGCAGTTTCAGGGCTTTGCTTCTGTTTGTGGCCTAAAAATAGAAAACCTATTCCAGATATTGCATTACATAAATCAAATAAGCAACGATTTGGTGCACAGAGAATCTACTGTGTCCATAAAGTTCATTTTGCCCCAAACAAGACCTAAATATAGAAGTGCAAGAAAAGCACGAGCTTTATTTCTTAATGTGAATTAATGTTTTAAATTTTGGTTTTCCTTTCAGGACCAGATATTCCATTTGTGGCTGTTTACAAGACGCAAAGAGATGCAGAAAGTGAGACTCAAGACAGAGAAAGTGAGTATTTTTACCTAATCTGAAATGGAAAAGATTTAAAGTAATTTCTTCTAACTTTGCATCCAGAAAGTCAGATTTTCTTGAGAGTCTAAGGTCTTGTTCAAAACATCTCCAGGCTTTCTTCAGACTTTGGTCGCTTTTAGACATTTTCAGTCCAGGTTTTGTACGTTGTATAATTTACAAAGTGTGCTGAAAAATTAGGAAAGTGTACAGAGGTGTAGTAGTGTCCAATCCTGGCCCTCAATGGATGTTTTAGATGTTTATCTGCACCCAACTCATCTGAGTAGAATAAAAAGGTGATTTTTCAGGCTAGGGCTGCACGGTGGCGCAGTACTTATTGTCTTTGGTGTTTTATTTTAATATTTTACAAAATAAATGCGGAAACTTTATATTTGTGACAACATCATGTTAACCATTTAACACCAATTGCACCACATATACACATTTTTTAAGTTTCTAGGAGCTCAAAATTTTTAACAAGATTTGTATTTTCCTCAAAAAAGCTGCTGTATACAGGTTTTCTGCCCTCTGGTGGAAGTTTTAGGTACTGAAGCTGACAAATATAAATTTTATTCAGCATTATTAGATAATACTCAATAAATTTTAAATTAAGGTAAAGAGTTGTTATGGTTATGAACTTCCTTTTTATTTTTTGCTTTTTTGTTTTTTAACTTTTTAAAAATACTTCATTGGGACTTTTGGATGACACTTTTTAAAAACTTTTTTCTTTACCTTTTACTTTTTATTTATTTTTTAACTTTTTGTAACTTTACAATAATTTTAAGTTTATGTTTTTGTCCTTTTTGCTATTTAATCTTTTTACATTTTGTTCAAGTTTGAATTTTAAATCATTTTTTAATTAATTATGTTACTTATTTAGACCTAAATTTAATTGAAAAAAATTAACTTTGGGGATAAAATTTACTTTTCAAATGTAACATTTTTTTACACTTCTCAAAACTTTCTTGTAAACTTTTTAAAGTTTCAGGTTTAGTCTGCTAATTGAGACTTAAAGCTTGTAGAAGTGATCAGAAATGGTCACTGAACACTGACTTGTCTCTTGAGTTGAGGAGCCTTTTAATGTCTCAGTGATTCCCTTTGAAAATGTGCAGAAAGTGAATGAGGAGCAGCTAAAATCTAAAGAAAAAAACTGGAACGTCTGGAGAACTATTGATCTAAAATAATCTGATGGATTATAAATAAGTCTGTAAACGCTGAAGCAAAATCTAAAGAATAAAGTCTCCGTGTTGCTGATGTTGCAGGTGACCTTGTTGGTATCACGGCGTCTAAAAACCACCTCCTCATCAGGAAGCAGGAACGTCTCCAGAGCAGAATGACCACCTGTTTGCTGAGTCGCTGTTTTCCTGAAGCCGTCCTGGTGTGATGGCAGTAATCAAATTATTCCTCACATTAGATGAGCTCATTACATTATGACCTGCCTAACAGCAATATCAGCACACTGTAATTTGATTGTGTGTCGTTCTTTGTCAGCTTCAGATCCGCCCTCCTGTCATGCTAAAAAAACATTAACATCAGATTTATTGATGCATTTGGACTCAGTTTAAGCTGCAGTCATGTATCTAAACTTCAGCTAAAAGCAAAAGTTCTGACCTGGACAAACAGAACTTCGAGGTAAAATCCTTCCAGGTAGTTTGCTCTGTAGCTGAAACAAGGCTGTATCACAGTTCGTCGAGCTGCTGAAGCACACTGACTGATGTGTGCAGCTATGTATGTGTCTGTAACCAGACAGAGTTCCTGTAGCTCCTCTCCAAAGCGTTATTAGACATTTTTTCCCGCAGCAGGTTTTATCTGAATCGGTAAGCAGGAGCAGCTGTGACAGCCACTGTGTTGATTTCCCTCCTGGACGCTGCCTTTTGGACATTCAGCACAAACCAATTCCAACACACAATGTTTGCTGCTGTCCCTTTGACCCCAGCAGTCTGCAGCCACCAGTGATAAGTTTGTGTCGAACAAACCAGCTGTGGCTTGTTGGACGAGTGCAGCTGGTTTGCTTTTCAGGAGGGAACTGTTGTGACGAATGAAGCTTTCCTTCAGACAGATATCAGGTCACGGTTTGAGCTGCAGCCGCTTGTTTTACCTGGTTTTCTACAGTATCCAGTGAGAATGTTCCAAGTGTGTTGTCTTTACTGATAAGTTTGGAGTTTTCTTTACTATATAAATTAAAAGCATCTTCATATTTTTAACCTGGAAATAACCACAACCAAAGAGCGTAGCTGAGGCAGGATTTCTGCTGTGACTGGCCGTCTAAATACAGAATCACCTACCTCTGAATCTTCGTGTTCCCACAGAATTTTGAGAAAACATTCTGTTAACTGATGAGACAAAAGTGGAACTTTCTGGAAGGTGTGTGTCCCGTTCCATCAGGAGTAAAACTAACTCCAGAAAAACGTCATCAACAGTCAGGACATGGTGGTTTTAGGATTCAGTAGAGCTTTTTAAAAAGCAACTGAAAACATGCCTTTTTAAAACTGCGTTTCTGTAAAGCTCTTTGTGACTGTTATCTTGATAAGTGCTTTATTAGCGCTCATCACAACGCTCCTTTGTGCACCGATGTGTTACGCTGTATCAATCAGCCTGTGCAGCGTGAGCTGAGCTGCTCGTTGTAAGTTTGACTTCCCGTTGAGGGGTTCTGCGAAGGAGCGCTCATACAGCCGTGGATTCTCAGTGACACACACAGGCTGCAGCACCTGCACCACCAGCACACACACACACAAAAACACTGAGACGACTTCATGATGAAAGCGTGCACACCAAACATCACTGCCAGGTGTTACGACCCCCAATTCTGTCTAGGAGGTAAAACGAGGCCAACACAAAACAGTGAAGCACTCGAGATTAAACCAAATAAAAGTCCATTTATTGAGGCCATGTTAACACAGGAAGAGGCACTGTACATAAATACCAACATACACTCTCCCCAACAAACATAACCCTACCCTAAGGGGGATAAATGACTAAAAATCACTTTTCAGCTAAAAATAAAGAGGACCCCAAACTAAGGATGTTGAGATTGGAAATAAAAGGGAAGTCTTGGTACCCTAAAGGTATCTATCAAGGTCTGGTCTGGAGAGGTTAGGAGACTACTAAAAGCCACAAAAAGCTAGGTTTTTACAAAGCAAAAAGGGCAAACAGTCTAGCCACCAAAATACTAAACAGCCCTATACTCTACTCAACTAGACTCTCCACACAACCATCTCAGACTATCAGCGATAACACAACACACAAACAGCCCAGGGGGACAAAGCACAGATCTGCAACCCCTGAACGACTGGATGGAGCTTCTTTTAAGCCGTCCAGATTGTAGATTGGGCTCAGCGCCCGGCTCCTCGGCGTGCCTCTCTCCATGGTGCTGAACCGGAGAAGCAGAGAACCCAGTGAGAGCAGGAGGTTAGCAGAGCACTGGCGCTGTCCGAGGTGCTGAACACAGGGAGAACTACAGGAACCGAAACACCAGGTAATCCCTTGAGTACCGCAATGAAAATATCATCTGCATCCCTGTTTATAAATTAGGCCCTACTTACTTACTTACTCACTAATTGATGGAGCCATGAATTCTGCTGTCTACCATAAAATCCTGAATTAGAACATCTGACATTTGACCTTTAACAGGCTGTTTATGCTGGGAAAACCCTCCAATGTGGCTAAAATGAAACAGTTCCTTAAAGAAGAGTGGGACAACATTCCTCAACAGTTCCTCAACATGAGTTGTTGCCGCTACAATAACGGTCAATGTTGTAACCAGTTCATTTATTTTAGCAGCAAAATCTTTTCCACATAGGGCCAGGTTGGTTTGAATCACTTTTTCCACTTAAACAACTTCAAGTCATCATTTGAAAACTGCATTTTATACTTACTCAGGTTATTTTTTGTCTGATACTGAAATTTGTTTTACTGATCTGAAACAATCACATGTGACGAGTCAGCTTGTTTGTCTACAACTGATTAACTTTAGGGGTCAATTCAATTCAAAATGGCCTGTAAAACACAAAAATGAATATTAATCAGTACATTTAACAGATTTTAAACAGATTTGGTGTCTAAGAGTTATTCACAAAACATACTCTGAGTGCTACACATTCTGCAGCATTAAACCTTGGCATTAACTAGGGTCAACTCTGCTTGTTAGCACAACATCACATAAACCACCTGATAGTCTGATAGTCTTTATTGGATGTGCGTCTATAACACAAATGGATATGACTCACTCAGTTTTACAGATATTGAAATAGAATTGTTTTTATTTTCTAACATTATGAGGAACAGTTGTTACAGTTTCTGTGAAAACTATAGGAAAATAAACTAATTAAACCTGAAAACACATTGAATCAAAGGAAAATGTTCATTCATATTCAAAACAATATAACTCAATAAACTTCTCACGATCATTACCCAGAATGGAACAAGGCTTGATCAAAAATGATTGCTGTAAATTCATTTTTTTTCCAGCTCCAAAATGATTACAGCAGTGTTTTGTACTCTGTCTTTGTGAACCATAATTGGAAAATGATGCAGTTTTGTAAAAGATTTTCATGTTTTTTTTAAGTCACTGACTTATTCATGTCTTCTTTAACAGTTTTTAAAGTCTCTGAATATTATACTATATATAATGGTCCAGAACGCAGCAGCATCAATCAGCCTAAAAGAGCACATGTCACCCCTCTGTTCATTCAGCTCTACTGGCTACCTTTAGCTGCTGCATCAAAGTCAAGTTGTCAGCACTAGCATACAAAGTCCTGAAAAGAACAGCTCCCATCTACTTGAATCCCCTTGCTAAGGCTTACATCACGGCTCGGTCACGCCGGTCATTAAAGGAGTGTCAGCTAGCAGAGCTGCACCACGCTGGGACAGTCCAGACTCTTCTAGTGTCGTTCCATGATGGTGGAATGATCTACCAAGCTACCAGAACAGAGGCGTCTCTGTCCATCTTCAAGAACCTCCTGAAGACCCAGCTCTTCAGAGAACATCCTCTAGACTAGCTCCTACCTTCCTCTACTCCTCTGTACTCTCTTCATGATGCACTTCACTCCATCCTGTGTTCTTTTTCTCTCACAATCACCTCAGAGACTAGTGTTTGACCATCTAAGTAGTTAGTTAAGGGTTAATGTCAGGGTTAGTTGTTTGTTAGCCTCGAGGTAACTTCTTGGTTACAATATCATTTGAATAAAAGCGTCTGCTAAATATATAAGCATATATTGAGTGATAATTTGATGTATTAGTAGCTGAGAGTCATTCACAGCACAGCCTCAGATCTCATAATATTACACATATTTTTTAAATGTGACCAAAATGGCTCAACATAAGATGACATACACTTTTTTTTTTTGCATAGAGTGGTGTTTATTTAGATTTTGTGTTGAAATCACTCAGACTCTCTTTATAATCTAAAATCTTAAAGTTCTAGTTGAAAAACCAAATGTAATCTGTCGTTGAACTTTGAATTATTGATGCCCGTCGTCACGTGGAAAGAGTTGGCAGGCAGTTTGTGGAGGATGAGTGAACTGATGCCATAGACGGGGACAAACGTCTCAGGTGCATCATGTTCACCTCAGACTGTCCAGAAGCTCAGCGATGTCCTGGTCAGAATTCTAAGATTCCAAGAGCAACAGTCCAGTTGTCTTCTGTGTTGTCTGATATTGGGTTTGTTTTCGTGTTATTCACTCTGTGATTTTGCTTTATTTGCAGGTATTTCAGAAGTCTTTAAACTGGAGACTAATGAGAACCTGAGGCTGACTCTGGAGTCCATGCAGATGCCCACGGTGGAGTACAAAGAGATCAACATGGACGACTACAGTAGGTGTTCCATAGTCATGTAAATCACCCTAAAGTTGGATTGTTTGTGTAAATATGCAGCTCTATAACTTAATTCCTAATGACTAATAACAGTTTTTAATGATATTGGGTGAGAATTAAACAAAAAAAGCCAGATTTGAACATCAGCTTGTTCAAGAAGTTTCATCAAATTCTAATAAAGGGTTTTATGATCAGCTACATTTTCTTTGGCAGATGGATTATGATTTGGATTAAAGCTTTTGTTACTCTGGACTCCAGTCCTGTCTCTACAGATCCTGAAACCTGCCGGCTTTGTGGACACGTCACACTATCCGCTGCTCCTTCTCGTGTACGCACTTTCACTGAGTTCAAATGTTTCTGTTGATGCTCCAGGTGGACAAGCTCAAAGCAAAAAAAGTTTGAATCCTACATTCTAACCACATTTAAAATAAGAAAGAAAATAGTCATCAATCTGACTGTTTCTACTACTTTTAACTATAATAACTTCATAATAAGGTTTTATTTTAGTGTAACATGTCATTTTTCCTGTGATTACCAAAAAGTGGATTTTTATCTGCGTGTTATACTTTCTGTGATGCAGCGACGGGACACCTGGTGGCCAAATGGTATCAGAACAGTTTGTCATGAACTGGGCCACAGTTCTGGTGAGCAGCTTCGGCGCCATCATCGTACGCTGTGATGGGCGGGGCAGCGGCTTCCAGGGCACCAACGTTCTGCACCGGATCCAGAAGAGACTGGGAGTGTTTGAGGAGCAGGATCAGAAGGATGCTCTCAGGTATAAACCAGCTTTAATTTCATAAACTACACCGCATGGCACACATTCAAATGTAAAGAGCATTTCAGGTTTAGGTTTAATAAACTGTACCCTATAAGAAATGCTTGAAAAGAGTCAAAGAATTTCAAACAAATAGCTAAGTTATGCATATTTTTAATATCACATTTTAACCTTCAAAATGCCTATAAAAAGCTATTTCATCACAAGTAAATATCTGGGAGAAAAATGTCCAGATTTATTCCACGATTAACAAATGAATAAAATCTAGTATGCTTTTTTTCTTTTGCAGTTTTATTCTGAAAGAGCCTTATGTGGACAAAACTAGAGTTGGAGCTTTTGGACAGGTAAGCTGAGTCTAAAGACCCTAAAAACTCATGAAAGTTTTGGCTAAACTTCCGATCTCATTCTCGTTCAGTTGCATTAAAAGCTGCAGGTTTGTTTTAACCTCGCCAAAATAAAATGCTTCCTCATGTTTTGTGGAAGTGAGAAAATCCAGTTAAAAATCAAATATATGAGCAAGTTAGTGAGTACTACAAAATGTTTTGACTTGCAGCTGTTATGATGCAGAGGAGCTGTGTGAGAGGGATCTCATAAATCTGTTAATTGCTGTCAGATTCCCATTTTTCCGGGTTCTGTGGACATGAGGACACTCGCCACAGACCTTCAGTTGAATGAGTTTGCTGTGTTTGCTTCAGCGTGGTTGATTACATTTCCGTAACTTTGAGGAAGGTTATTTTGTGCCTGGATTAAAGAGTATGCCCTGACAGCAGAAATACAAGTTAAAGGTTCATAGCCTTTAGCTTATTGGTCCTGTAGGACAGTGGTTCCCAAACTTATTCTTCTGTGCCCCCCCCCTTGATGTTACACATTGTTTTACACATGCAATTAAACTACAGGTTGCAATAAAGTAATTGTCAACCTTTTCTTAAAAAGCAAAAAAACGAACCACTTTTACAGCTCAGTATAAACTTCAAACAATGCCTCAGTGCAAAACGGGTTTTAAAACATGAACAACTCCCTGAGAAAAAGAAAATAAAAATGTAAAGCTTTATTTTTTACAAAATTGACATTTAATCTCATCTTCTCAATGACTGGTGTGAGCCTGCTTGTTGCTGCAGATCTTCTTTGTGTTTTTGCGTTAGTGTCAATAACCTGTTCATTATGCTAGCAGTGCATAGCGGTAGCACTCAACTTTAAAAGAAAAAATTCATCCTGCGGGTCGTGCTGTAGGACATAAGCACTATTTCTCCAAACTGAGGCCATTTAGGAAGCGATCTACAGCAGGTATTATAGAAATTCTGACTTTACACCAAAACAAACTTCATACTAGCTGAAATATTCTCTTAAGGTGGGAGTGATCTCATTCCTACATCACAAATCTGACTTACAAGACAAATCAACTTTCAAAGAAAATAGGAAAAACACCATTGAATTGAATATGTTCTGAAACGACCCACAATGCAACAATGTTCTGCTCGCTGTAGTGCTGCTCTCCTGTGTTTCCGGCTCTGGCTGTTAACTCTCTGATAACACAGATTTGTTGTACCTCAGGTGTACGGAGGCTACGTGACCAGCCTGTTGCTCAGCGGCGAGGACTCTCCTTTAAAATGCGGAGCCGTCCTCTCACCCATCACTGACTTTGAATTATACGGTAAGTCCTTTCTTTAAAAAAAAAAATCAGTACTCTCAAATGTAAAAAGTTTCGGCCTGTGCTGCATGCGGTAAACAAATACAGTAACGCAATCAGTCAAACTCAGGCTGAGCTGTCAGGATGGATTGAAGGGGAGGAAGGAAAGACAGATTGCAGATGTAGCACCTTCACCCCCACTTGCTTGGAGTTTTCTTTCCCACCTTTCGTTATACATTCTGTGCTCCGAGAAGAGAAATAAAACCAATCACGGCGCAGCTGCTTCTGAAACCCAATCATACACCACCCTCAACCTCAGCCACCCGAGGGACATAATGTGTGAAATGTGGAGTTGTTGTTGTTGTTGCATCAGGGAGTGATGGTGCTGCTTTAGCTATTGGAGCATGGAGTCAAGAAACTGAAAATTAAGGAGGAGCTGGGTGTCGAGGTGTGACCAGCGTCCCATCTATTTGATTTTTCCTGCTTTGCCTGAGGGCATGGTAGACTTGTGAGACTGTGTGTACGTTTGGAAGCAGAAATGAGGAGTTTCTGCAGCCACAGCGAGGCTGGGGGATATGTAGATGGCTGAATATATTTTAAATCTCTTTCAAAACCAGAAAATTTAAATTTGCATCTGTCTTGTTTTTAATAGAAAGTTTCTATTTAATTTCATGTCACAGCAAAGTACTACCTGAAACTTTTTTATTTTGCTTTGCTTTGCAGCCTCTGCTTTTTCAGAAAGATACCTCGGATTGCCTAAACCAGATCTGAGAGCGTACACAGTAAGGTTTTAATTCACTTTGTATCCTGTCCCTGTTGTAATTACTCAACTTTTAATGTGATTTTGTGTTTTTTAGATGGCAAACTTAGCACACAGAGCCTCTCAATTCATGGATAAGAAGTTCCTCATTATCCATCCGACAGCCGATGGTGTGTCATGGATCGTTACACCGTTTCAAACACACAAATATAAAAGAAGTGTTTCTTCTTAAATAAAAATCTTTTTTTTTTCATGTTTCCTCAGAAAAAGTTCATTTTCAGCATACGGCAAAATTCATCTCCCAGCTCATTAGTGAAAAGGCCAACTACACCTTACAGGTATGCGGTTTCTCATTCACGTGTCCTTTTTTTAATTATCTTGGTGTGGTTTTCTTTCCAGCCTTTGGGAGCTTTCTGATCCCTGACATGAACCCAGAAAACGAGCTCTTTCCAACCTCTTCAGTTCACATAATGAAGTAAACGAGACCTCCTCAGGCTTAATCCATTTAATACACTCTGCAGGATCAAAGCTCATTACTGACCATGTGTTCAACTTCAGTTATCAGATCACAAGTGAACTTTATTTTTACTTTGTGCTACAGTTTTGTCAGCTGTGACTCCTCTTTGGTTTTGGACTTTCAGAACATTTACAGCTACGATGAATTTGATTTTAGTTTCAAACATTTTAGCTGAGATACCAGCTGCAATGTTTTATTGAAACAAACCAGATGAGTAACACATATATACATATTATACATGTCAAATAAACATGGAACTATAGTTTCATAACCAGGGCTGCACATAATTAATCCACCACCACCAGATATCATGCATGCGTACCAGAACCTACTGCTCAAACACACCTTTGCGCTTTCGCGGTCCCGATGGCACGGCCCGCGATCTGACGAGCTTCACATCCTGTTGCAGCGCCGCAAATGAGTGCTCAAAGGCTTCTGAACTAGGCTTGGGCGGTATCCAAATTTTAATACCATCAAACTTCCTCCACATTTTACCGGGGTATACGGTATTACCATGACCAGGGTTGGACTGGGACCTTAATTCGGCTTGGGCATTTGCGGTCATGGCTCCCACCATGAGCACTAACAGCTGATGCTCGGTTCGGATGGCTACCGCTGTTGTAGCTTGTTGAAGCCCTAAGCACACACGAATCCATGTATTCTCTCCGTCCTTTCGTTTTTTTAGATGAAACCGGAACAACCGGAAGTAGCCGTTTTGGTGCCTTGTCAAAATAAAATTGGAAATACGGCTAAACAGAAAAACCCTGGGGTTGACTGAATCTATAAATGCGCAGAACACACGAGCTGCTATAGGAGCTCACACAACAACAAGGAAGTGCTGATTAAAACGAGTCGCTCGGATAGGGCTGCGCCAACGCCCCAGACCAGCCCAAAGTTACCGTCAGCTCACCGGCAGTCTAGCGCTGACCGTGCATTTTTTCATGACAGTATTGAAACGAATACCGTTGCTATTTTTCAATACCGGATGTATACGGTATTACCTTAATACCGCCTAAGCGGAAGCCAGTAGATACACATGCACAGGACCTTCGACACACACACACACGCGCGCGCAGCTACTACGACCGGTAAATATAAAAAGTGATTTATTTAATTATGAAACACTCAAAAAGTATCAAAAACTGGTACTGTTAAGTACCGGTATCGATGCGTAGGTACCGAGAATTGGTACAGAATCGATTCAAAGGTGAAAGGTACCCATCCCTATGCAGCACCAGTGACAGCTTATTACCACCACCCCACCCAAACCCCCCCTGAACCCATGGAGATGTGGTGCGTACCAGGCACCAGCGCCAGGTTCTCCCTTGAGTACCTCAACGGAAAAATTATATGCACCCCTGTTCAAAATACTATGGGTTATGTCAAGTCCAAATAAACATAATACTATAGTATGTGTTTATATTGGTATGTTAAGACAAATTATACATTTGTGTCTAAAGGAATACACAGAAACAGATGCATGCAAATCTAACATATGTAGTACTATGCGTAATATAAATAATACATGCACAGATACACTGTATTCATATAGGAATACTAAGATATTTACTAACAGACACATTCATAAACACTTATATACCCATTTTCACATCTCGGCATCAACAAAAATGTTTTTTGAACATATTGGTCATGTAGTTTCTCTAAAAAATTACAGAGAAATAAAACATATAAGGCTGTTTTCTTTATGAACTCAAGCAGATGCTTTCTCCCCCCAAAGTTTTTTCATCACATATTCTTTGTCTTTCAGATCTACCCAGACGAAGGCCACTTTATCCACAGCGAAGTAACGAGGCAGCACCTGAGCCAGTCCCTGGTGAATTTCTTCGAAGAGTGCTTCAGGCTACCTGAAAGAGTGTTTGAGGAAGAGCTGGAAGAGGAGGTTGAAGATGAGGGTTAGATCATCCTTCTGAAGCTCCAGTGCCCTGCATCTCCCCCACGCATTTGGTCATCAACATACCTTCCATTCTGTATCGGTGCCCAAGCACAACCAAGGTGTCCATATTATGCAACCCTTCACGTGTTTCAGTTCAACTCACTTTGTCCAGGGACGATGGATCCACCATGACATCTATCCTCCTCGGCTCATCCAAAAGGCTCCCAAAAGAGCCAACGAAGACTGATGACCTGTGACATTTTGGAACAAACTGACAGGAAGTAGTCTCCTTCGCAGCAGGATGGAGCTGCTATTTAAAAGCAGCAGAAAGGAAGCCTTCAGCTTTCACAGACTTCCAGACTGAGGAGAAAAAAACCACATAGCACATAACCTGTGGGCTTGTACATTAATGGGAATCTGAACCCTGGTAAAAACTGTTTGGCAGTGTTCATGAGGGGTGGGAGGATACAGGAAATGTTACTATTTTTAAAGTTGTGATGAAATTTTTATGTTGGACTGTGGTTGTGTCTGATGTTACAACAGTATGTAAAATAGCACACAAAGTTTCACCCAGCTATTACTGATGCTTTTTCTTTCTGTGTTATTTGCCTTGATGCTGTTTGATCTCGTGTTTTTAATTTTTTTTTTTTTTTATATATATAATTATTTCAGCGATGCTGACAGATTTCTCCAAATGACAAAAATGAATTTGGGGGGAAAGGCCATTGGTTTATCATTCATTTAAAACAATTGTATTATGTTCAATCCAACATTGTTAAAATGCATTTTTGTGTTTTTTTGTTATTCGCTGTGCCTTACTTTGTCAGACAACATTCAGCTGCATTAACTACTGAAAGTCAAGTACTGTCATGCTTATAATCATTCGCTAATAGTTTTAAGATAAGATAATGTCCATATCAGCTAACAATCTAAATACATACTTAGTAAGACGTCTATGCTTTCAATGACAAGCCAATTATTCTTTTAATTTCAAGAGAAAACAGGATTATGTTCATCAGATCTCAACAGTGCCATATATACATATTCTTCAACATGCATAGATGGCCTCTGAATTTTAATTTCTAGCTGGCATAAGTTTAAAAATTAAAAATATTTGCTTAGTGTAAAAAGATAAATGCTGAATTGGTTTGAGAAAATACATGGCACTCTTTTGTTTTCCCTTATATTAACCCAAAATTAAGTTTTTCTCATTTATTTAGCCTTTTTGAAAGGAACAGCTAATGTTTTGAGAAAATGAACTCTTTTTGAGAACCAAGATGAACTTTGACCTTCCAAAATGGCTGTTTTTAGCTCCCAGAGGGATTTTATTGATGGCTGTTTTGTGAAACATTTTGCTAACTGACATTTCCACCCCTAGCCCTTAGCTTCAGGAGACCGTTAGCCTAGCTAGCTTTTTGATGCTCACCGTTAGCATGTTCTCATTTGTTTAATCTGCATAAGAATCAAACACCGTACTTTTTGCTTTGACCTGTAAAATGTCCCTAACTTAAATTTTACTTCCCAGCATCTTGTAAATGATGGCTTTTATTTGTTGAAAACTTTTACACAGATTGCTTAACTGCTTCCAACTTTATTCTAAGTTAACATAAGTTCTGGAAATTGTTTTATAGCTTATTGGTCATATGCAGTGATTATTCTTTCAGGGTTTTTTTTTTCTGTCCAATGAAACAAAGTAAAATGTAGAAAATCTACATTCTGTTTATAAAGGGAGAATATTACCAAAAAGTGCAGTATTATTTTAACCTAGCATAAATAAGTACTGGACAAGAGTAGGAAAACAAAAACTTTTCAGCACTCTGAAAAACTGTACTTCTTCAAAAGGAGTACAAAAAGTCAGAAGTCAACATTTTTGAGGCACTTTTTAAAAATGATTTACTTCCGATGCATTTCTGTTGCACTCTGTGCATGTTCAGAAGTTCTTTGCAGCCTGTTCCCGCATCGCTCAGCCCATCATGGTAATTTTTGACATCTTGAATGTTTCCTACCGAACTACATTTCCAGTAGTATTGTGATTGAGATCACAGTCTCGTCCGCTTGATGTGTAAATGTTATTCTAATATCATTTTATTCTACAAAAAAAAAAAAAAAAGATAAACCAATGTTACCTGAGTGTTATTTGTGCATACCACATTTTGGAAGTTACATTTGATTGTTCATTTCTGTTCTCCTGTTGCTGTCGTTGAACCGAGTGGACTTTCTAGATGCCAGTGGAAACGACAGACTTTCTTTCTACAAGTGGAGGACTTTTTTTCCAAAATGTTCAACTTTGTTATCCAAAGCTTAAAGGGAGAATAAAGGCAGACTGTGGCATGAAAGTAAGTGTTAGAATAAAAAAGTAGATATTTTATCAGTCATCATTGTCTTTTGACATTTTTTAAAAACTTTGCCATGCAGTGATCACCAATATCTATCCAAGATCTACTTTTGTTTTGATCTTTAAGAAACTATAATTTACAATCCCAGTTTACAAACTGGAGACGCACTGAATTGGTCTGCACCACACTTTCGCAAAACATTTTCTACATTGCTGGGTCACAGAGTTAATGATGCAATTGTAAAGAGAATTGCAACAGTCAAGCAAATTTTTTGTTGCAATGTGTTTCAGGCTGTTCACAAATGACCTCTTATTTGAAATTTGATTACCAACCCCTCCTAAAGTTCTCCCACTTCTTTGCACTTTCGGACTCACTGAAACTACATCGAGATGAGTTCCAGATGCCTGTACTCACTGTGATTGTTCTACGAGAACTCTCTTGTGAATGGTGTTTGCAATTTGTCACCAACAGCTGTAGCTTCACTGAATTGATGGTAGAGATGGCCAAAGTGGATTCTTCTCAAAAGGAAAATCAAAAGCAGATTGTGTCTCTTAACTAACTTGGAATGGATGATTTTGAGTTGTGCCAAAAAGTTTAAGGGCTCAATTTTATGTTAAACAATATGACCATGACTGATACCAGTTTTCTTTTAATGAGCAGTGTGTACTGCTGCATTGTAACACGAGTCATAATGGTCACACTTGGTAGAAAAAAATGTGAGAACCACTGAATTGACTAATCCCTGCTCCAGTTCCAGTCTGAATGCTGAGGAAAACAAACACACCCAACAAAACAAGGACAGAAGTCAGTCTTAGTCAAAAACCTGTAATTTCTAATGTGCATACAAGAAAAATACAGAGCCCTGAGAAGAGAAAAACAGTAAAGCTTCCAGCACATATAATCGTATTTATTTTTCAAGAACTAAATTCTCCACTCCTGACCAGGTTGGTCGCTATATGAAGACGAACTAATTCCCCCATCTCATTTCCCTTTGGGATTATGTTTTTTATTGAACAGATTAAGAGATCATTTTAACGTTGGTCCTTGAGGGCTGCTGTCCTACAAGTTTTAGACCTGAACTTTCTGACAAATTACATCTTCAGCATTTCCTCAAGTTTTACAAAAGCCTTTTAATCAGCAGCTGATTCAAACCAGGTGTGATGGAGCTGAGAAACATCTAAAACATGCTGGACAGCAGCCCTCAGGACTGGAGTTAGATTTAGTGGTGTCCAATCCTGATCCTGGAGAGCAGTATCCAGCACGTTTTAGAGGTTTCTCTACTTCAACACCTGATTTCAGTTAGTGGCTGATTAAAGACCTTCAGCAGATTACCTGCAGAACAGGTGATTCAACCATTGATTCAGGTGTGTTGGAGCAAGGAAGGAACTAAAACATGCTGGATGCCGGCCCTTGAGGACCGACTTTGGACACTTCACATCATTAGGCATCACTTTTAAAATGTACACTGCAAAAATTCAAGGCAGAAATTTTTTTAAAAGAAAAGTAAGGTAAATTATATGTAAACATTTTAACTCTTCATTAAATAACGTGGAATAACGTGCAAATCAAAGACATCAAAAGAAATAGGTTTGTTCATAGGGACTAATGGTTCCAGTGTAAAAAGGGTTGTAGTTGTAGATCAGAGCTTTGTTCTCCTTCGCCTTTGATTCAAACCTGTGAAAGTTCTTCTTCGCTGCAGGAG
Organism: Callopanchax toddi; assembly: GCA_006937965.1. Taxonomy (NCBI): domain Eukaryota; kingdom Metazoa; phylum Chordata; class Actinopteri; order Cyprinodontiformes; family Nothobranchiidae; genus Callopanchax; species Callopanchax toddi. The sequence continues at coordinate 743,298 of SSNR01000131.1, forward strand.
GAGATGGTAATTCATTATTTTAAATCTAAATTCAAGTGATTATCTGTAAATATGGCTAAATACTCTCATACCTTCACTGACTAAGAATTCAGCCATGTAGAAGGTTGTCCTGATAGCTGAAGGAGAGTGAGGAATGTAAGGTCTTGACCATTCGAATGCATTTTTCTCCGGATGCCACTGCGTCCCGTAAATTGGGTAATCGTATGCTGCAGAGGTAAGAGAAGAGCAACGGTATCAGTTTTAGTTAGCTGTAAACCTTTACATTGGACAATGTTTTACCTACCTTCCACTGTTGACACAAACTCTACATTTCCATCTGTATTTGTAGAGAGAACTCTGTAGAACTTCCTCAGTTCCTCATTTGTGTTGTAAGTCTGTAAGAAAACCCACAGATTAGTCATCAAGATCCAGCTGTTTTGCTTTTGCACGGAATCCTTCATCACATGCTGTTGGTGCCGATAACCAATTCATCACATCAGTAATAAATAAACATACCAACGTCGCCAGACTCCACTGATGAGAGTTTTCAGTGAGAGGCTCAGAAGATAAAGCTGCCATGAGTTGAGCAGGAAAAGCTTGAAACATCCTGCTGTTTTTAACATCTGGAGAAGAAAGAAAAAAATAAATCAGTTTATAGAACAAAACACACTAAATAAACCCAGTAACTGTCTTAGCTCTCTAAAACCTGCCGTTTATTATCCTAGAAAGGTTTTCTGCCCTCTGGTGGAAGTGGTAAGTACTACATGTGACAAGTGCCAATTATATTTATTTTTGATGTTGTATTTAATATAGTGAAATTCAAAAGACTGACTGAAGCACTGTATGTGTGCAAAAAAAACACACCTGCAGCCATACGAGCTTGCACCGCAAAGGGAAGTGCTGACTAAAACAAGCCACTCAGATCGCGGGCTGAGCGACCGGTCCTTCCTAGTTCAGACCAAAGACACCGGTAGTCCAGCACTGACCGTGCATTTTTTTTCATGACAATATTTGAAACCTATACCACCTAATCTAATTTAGAAGTTTCTAAAGTTTTTTATTTCAGCAGATTTGATAAAGAAGGCAGAGCCAGATTAGATGGCGACCAATCGAAGTCACTGTGGTGTAACGCCCCCAAATGCGTTACTACCTCTGAAGTCTGACCTCTAGATCATCACAAATAATAACCATCTTTTTCCCTAATAACTTGGAATAAAATGACTCTTTTATTGTGTTTTAACCTGAATCAACATTCCTCCAAGGTCACGGTCGTATCGGAAGAATCCACCGGACTCTATTTGATAATAATAATAATAAAGACTCTTGGTGTCTCTTCCTAAAATGACACTTTAATCCGTTACAGAAATGTCTTAAATGATTAATGCATTTTCTTCTAGCATTAATGAATGTTGATCTGCTTCAGTATTATTTCACATACATACTGATAAAAGTTATGACAACCACGTCACTCATTACTACAACCAATAAGAGTTAGCGGTCTGAGTCACGTGACATTAATAACTCCTCATTGGCCCACGTCCCTTTAGACTCCCTTTAACTTCCGACCCCGGAAGCTAGAGGGAGAGAGAAACAAAACAAACGAGAGAAAACAAGCTAAGAGAAGAACGAGAGCGGTTCTGGTCTGACGCTGACCAGACCTCCTCTCAGCTGTCAACCTCTACACAGCTGACGCTAGTTGCCGGCTCACCCCTGAGACGGTCCATCAGCCCGTCTGAGCCGATGAAACCAGCTTCCCTCTGAGGTCAGACACCTTCAGTCTGACGCTCCGTTATGGAAATGCCAGGCCTCGATGGGTTATCTAAGCTCGTATCTACGGACGACACCTGTGGCCTTCGGCGGTCCTCGACCCCCGCAGCCGTCTGATCCTGACCGAGGGGGAAAACATCACCTCCGCGTTGTCTCATCCAACTTCAGCAGTGTCGATCCAGGGAACGCAGTTAAGTGCCACAACTCTGGTAAAACTTAAAGGCCTCTTGATAAAAGCTAACAACATTAGCTCACTCAAACTAGTTACTGATCCATCCGTAACTAGTTCCCCTCCATCAGAATCCTTAATCTAAATTAAGTAAAATCCCTAGTCTTCAAAACACCATGAGACTCAGGCTGCTAAAACTTATTTAAGATTCAATTCAGAACACCTTACCATCGTGAATGACTTAATGCTGACTACCTGCTAACTACCTCTTTCTTATCTGTGATATCTGTCGTATGTCTTTCTTAATAAAATAATGAAGTCTAATATCTAGTCTCAGATTTCTATTGTCAATATTAAATGCATAATCTACTCACTGTGACATCAGAATCGAACCTAGATATCCCTGTAAACACTAAAAAGGTGATAGTAGCAGAGATTTTTCTCCGTGTAAAACTTACAAAACCTAGTAGTGAACTACAGAAGTATGTGCCAATTATAAACCATATAAACACAGTTTATAACGCTACAGTGGTGAGGAGCTATCTGCTTTGCAACTGATCAAGAACGAAACACTTGGATAAACAGGAGTTCAAAGTACTCCAAGAGCCATTTTATGGAGACTTTAAATCTAGTAGGTGTGAAGATGATGAACTCTGGAATATTTGTGGTGTATTTAGTCTTCAAATTAATCAAAGTCAGAGCTCATAGTAATGCTAGGAGGTTAAAGCAAAGTCAACAGGACTTATCTTAATATTTGAAGGCATTTCAAATCTCATTCAAGTCTCAGTTCAAACAGAAAAGTGCCAAGTACAAAGCTTTGAAACTAGTTAAGCAATCTCTGTTAATGAGAGCTAACTCATTCATTTACATCTTTCCTGAGGGACCTTTGTTTTGAAGGTATTTTTGGTGCAAAGGTGTTTGTGTTGAAGTCACAGAGAATATAGATCCTATTCTATAGGCCACAAAATATAAAGTTCCTGCCTGTGTGAAGATGTTATTATTACAGGTGTGTGAATTTGTTTTTCTCCAAATGTTCTGGACTAAATAGAGCAAAAATATTAGAGCAGGAATTGTATATATTGTGACAGAACAGAATCCGTTTTCCTGCACTGAAGAATTTGTGAAGGTGTAGCAGTAGTTTTTGTCTGTGAGGGACAAATAGTCATTTGTTTTCCTATACAGGTATACAGATGTGTTTTGCACCATTTGTTTTGGATCAATTGGGGCAAAACTGTAAATGTACGATTTTTTGATGTGCGACCCAAAGAATACAATTTGTGTACTTAAGAATTTGAAGAGATCTAAATGATGTTTTGTATTTGTGAAATACTGAAAAAATCTACAGTTACACAACTCTTACAGGATTTTTCTCTGTGACTTCATGTTCAGTTACAAGTAAATACTTTGCACAAAAATTCCTTCGTCTTTTGTTGGCCTGCATCAAATGTTAGATGTTAGCACCATACCCAAATAGTGGGTTTACTGGCTTCAAAATCAAAAGCATCATAGTGATTCTAAGTTGCATTCTAAGGACTGGAAAGCTGACATTTCAAATCTAATCCAGAGTCTTAAAAAACAAGAAAAAAGGTGGTCCAGTTCCCTTTGTTTTGGCCCGGTGGGATGAACAGGAACTGGTACTTTAAGGAATAAGTGGCTCTTATGTTTCATCACAAACAACACAATTTTAAAACTTGTGTCAATAGCTTCTATATAAAAGTTTTCCTAACAAATATAAACTATATATATATATATATATATACACATTATTTAAAGTGATGGTAACATTCACAAATCTCATCTGTGAAAGAAGCTGTACCTTCAGTGAGGTTCAGAGGCAAAGTAAGGCCTCTGGTCTTGGTGGCAGTCAGCAGGGTCGTGTCACTCGTCAAATGCATCAGAAGCTCAAATCCAAGACAGGTTCCCCACACAGGAAAATAATCACCTCTCTTATTTGCCTGAAACATCACATTTTATGAAACACGGTCCAGAATCAGCACATTAACATTCAACTACTAATGTTCTACAATCTCACCTCAATAGCAAGATCATAAAAGATTTTCGCAGCCTTCTGGAAACCAGATGAGATGATGCTAACACCTCCACCTGGGAACAGGACTCTGTAAAACAAACAATATATTTAAAAAAAGATGCATTATTCTAACAAAGAAGTGATCACTTAAGATAAGGCAATGTTTTCATACATTTACTTATCAAATATCAAGAGGCACTTATTCATCACAACGCATTTCCCTTAAAAATAGATTGTACTAGTGTTGCTAGCACCGGGATGGATTCAACAAAATGTTGGAAACGCTCCTCAGACTTTGGTCCATATCCTGAGAGCATCACAGCATCCATGATGTGAATCTCCCATTGACTGGACATTTTCTCCTTTTCAAATTATTTTTGTCAAAGTTTTACATTTAATCAATGTCATAAATTCAGCTAAAAGAATAAATTATGTTTTCAAATTGCTTCTTAAAACTTGTCTTAATTCAACTCTGGTTCATCCCCTGAGCTCAGGAGCCTTTTTATGCCTGAATGATTCAGAAATCAGTTAAGAAGTTGAATAACTGCAAACTTTTCTCTGAAAATAATCAGATACAACAACTAAGAGAGAAATGCACCAAAGAAAAATGGTCAAATATCAAAGTCTGGAGATGATCCAAACCTTTAAAAAAATACAGGAAAGTCTGCTTCCCTAAAAAGTACAAAGAAATCAGTATTGGATTTAAATCATAATTGAAAATGAATCATATGAAATACTCCTTGGCTGGGCTAGAACCATAGTGTTTGTGTCCTAACCATGCACCTGGCCTGAATGAATCACAGCTGGTTTGGGGTTCAATCAGGTGACTCCAAGTCACTGCAGAGATTGTTCATCCCGAAGGTGCACAAGCACAACTCACTCCTTCTCCTCAATAACACAACACATACATTCATAAAGCTACATTTGTAGATGTGTGCATCAAAGAATTTAATATTATTTAATTCAAAGGTAATGAAAGCAAAATGTTCCAGAATAAAATCTGTTTTCCTCAATTATAGTTTCACCAACACTGCTCAAGGTCAAGTGACCATATATGATCAAATTTTGATCTGCTGCCTAAAGCTGAAACTTTTTTTTTTTTTTTAAAGTTAAGGAGGGTTAAAAATTGCCACACTTCGCTTTCTTCTTCTCATCCATCTCCGTGTTGTGGGGGAAGCATCAACAAGTCCCTAAGATACTTAAACTCCTCCACTTGAAAACCTTAATTTCTTAATTTTACAAAAAATTGTAAAAGTGATCAAATGGTCACTTGCCCTAAATCTCTCTGACTGCATGCTTGCACTTTGCCAAGACAGGTCTGAAGCCTGGAGTAATTAACACATTTTCAACACTCAATGCTTCACAAACAGATCATGACATCACTAACTCTAACCGTGGTGAAGTTTTATTTTTACCCATTAATGGAGTTGAACAGCGTCTTGTACTCCTCCAGTGTCTGGTTGATCCTGTAACATGAGGAAGTTATGGTTTATATAATGATGTAAACACTGATAATAGAAACCGTTAGAGATCAACTCACATGACTGGCACAACTCTGGCTCCAGCTGCCTCCAGAAACTTCACATAAGAAGCAGCGATATACGCCTGCTGGGTTGAATTTGGCGGATAAAACTCCTGAGCTAGAACACCTGTGTTTTAATGGCGGTGGAGAAACAAACCCGTAACTCGACACCGTTTTCCAGAAATAAATACCAAGTTGTGCTAGCTTAATGTTTTTAACTCACCAAGTATAGGTGCGTCATTTCTGTCCTCCGTCAAACAAAAAGGAGTCAACAAAAGTGAAATGTAAAGCAACAAGAGGAACATGTTTGTAGGAGAAAATTTAACTCCAGTGCTACACTAACGAGTCAAAAACATGCATCGGACCACGAACTAAAACTTTAGAGCTTGTTTTGGTGGTAAAATCACGTGACATGTCACGTTTGAGGTGACGATCATTTCATTGGCTGAATGAGTCACATGACTGGTTAGCGGCTCAATCTGGAGGACTGAAGGCACACTGCCACTTCTCGATTCTGAGGGATGGCCGGTTGTTCCTCAATAAAAACATTTGACTGTCACAACTGAAGCGTCGAATAATGAACCAGTTTTCAACACAAGTAGCTTAAATGGTTCAATGCGTCACAAAAAAGCTTCATTTGCCAACACTACTCGCCGTTTCCAGCATTTCCGCTAAACTTCCTGTTTACTTGCTTCACAATAAAATCACCACATTAGCCTTTTCCCGAATTAGTTTTTCAAAATAAATCTAAACAATATATTTAGAGCCTGAATCAGGACTTAAAATAAAAATATATAAATAAATAGGCCTACACATTACATACATTATGACTATTCCATTTAGGGATAGTCTATTTTTTCCACACATGCCATTTTCTATGTTGTTTTTACTATTAGATGTTCAAACAGTAAGTAGCTCACGTTAAACCAAAACCGGACAAACTGAGGAAACCAATTTTCTTCAACCAAACTGAAAATTTAATTTAGACAAGTTATGAAAAATGAAACTTTATTCAAGAAAGCACAAATATTTATACAAAACTTGTGTTTTCACATCTGCTTTTAGATATTCTATTGCTCCTTTTTTGTCTACTTCTTGAGTTGATGTGACCATAATCCCTGATGGAATTTTATTGAAACTGATGTTGACATTCAAAGGAAATTTAATTTGGAAAAATAGAACAAAAATAAGCAAAAAAGCAAAAAGTGAGAGGAAACAGACACACAAATGATAAATTACATTCTTAAATTTTTTTTCATCTGATTTTATGTTATGTGCTGTGACGTTATAAATAAATCACTGACTTTAAATTAAATAAGCCTATTTGAGAAGAAGCAGAAAGATCTGGACAAAGTACGAAAAGCTACAAAAGAAACACTTTAAAATAACAATTTTAAGACAAAATACAGTGCATCAAAAATTACTTTGGTGGCAACACGGGTTGTCTAGTCCTCCCTTTGTTGGCAGAGGGATGATTTGTTAAAAGTTCAGCCTGACTTAAATAAAAATGATTTTTGTATTAATTTGCTTGACATAAAAAATCTTTAAAACAAGCTGTAAAAAATTCCAAACCTTTAAAATTTTAACCACAAAAGTTGGACTGACATATTTTAGTTGCAGAATCCTGCAGCTATCCTCTATTAATCTTATAAAAAATAAATTTTACCCTCAATAAGCTTTTGTGATTGCAGGAAAAAAGCAATCAGTGTTACTTTATATTTACCTCTTGACACAGATTTTTGTCATTTTGCAACTGAAGCCACTTTTTCTTGCAGTCAAGGTGCTGCGTGTTATTTCATCACCACATTGTGTTGAATTTTTTTTCTTACATTTTCATACTGTTTTAAGTAAAACCATCAAACTCGGTTTAATTTTACGTCACAGTATGTGCCACTGGGTTGGAAATGCTTCATAATAAGATCAGGATGTTCCTTTTCTTTGGTGAAATGATTCTTATTGCAGAGCATTGCATCAACCTAATCTTACCTTGAGATATTTCCTTATAACAATGCGATGTCAGAAGTCCTAAAATCCTCTTTTTAAAAGAAAATCCCAAGGCGTTATTGGTTAAAAACCTATTGGTTAAAAACCTATAGCACCAAAGATGAGCTGGAGCTGAAGTCCTTAAATCTGTCCCTGGAGTCTTTAAGATTTGCTGGGCTTAGGCTGGATTCTGTGGTGGACTTAAGAGTTTTTGTGGGTCTCGATGCAGAGGACGATGTGCTCGTTGGAGCAGCTCCGTGTCTGCTGGCCCAGGAGCAGACCTGAGGTCAGGCTGGATGACTGGCCCATGACGGGGAAGGCGTCTGCGTGCCACGTCTCGCAGTGTTTGTCCACAACTCTGAAGCCTCTGCTGGTTGAGCCGTGCCAGATATTTTTTGTAGGCCTTATAAAACAATAGCAAACGTCAGTACTGGATTTGTAGTAAAAAACACTAAAATACATGAGCAGTAGTAAGTACACTAACCAAAAAGAATCAGCTAAAACATCCCGCCCATCAAAGGAGTAGATGGGTATTCTGGCATTGATCGGTCCACCGTCACCGCTGAATATCGACCGCCAGTTCCAAAACATCACATCTCCCTGAGAAGGAGAAAATAGTGGGTTACGATTTCAAGAAAAACATTCAGATTTAACTAAACCGAAAGAGAGCAGACGCACCCTGAGGTTGGTTACTGGCAGGTTTTCCCTGAAGCCAGGATAGACGACATGGACCAGGTCTTGCTTACTGGAGGAAATGAAGGCACGGTAGTTTGGAGCCAGACCCATGGCTTTGGCCTGTTCATAACACATCTGGTCCACCATGTTCAGCCCCATCATGTTCCCCGAGTGAGGCTGGTTTAAGGCCACCAGGGTCAGCTTTAGGAGGAGGAAACAACATGATTTGAAAACAACTCAATGATTAATCTCCTACTGCATCTCATGCCAGTGTTTAATCCTTAAAGGACAAGTGACCATATTTGATTACTTGTAAGGATAGATGTCGATAGCGGTATCGGTCCGATACTAAAGTCGTATACACATTCATCCCAGCATACGCACGCTGTCTGAATCCTCATAGTCCTGATATTTGGTTCGGTTAAAAAAAAACAATAATTCATTTGTGTACCAAGCCACGATTTAGATCAATGGCATTTATTATACTCTTATCGGTATTTGGTTTTTGGGAAGTACTCAAATGTATGTACTCATACTTGTACTCTGAAAACAAAAATCTGGTATTGGTGCATCCCTATTTACTTGCTTTATATTTTGATTTTGCAGCCTAAAGTTAAAATGTTTGCAAAAAAGTTTATTTTAAAAAAGTAATAGGGTTTTTAAAAAGTTTAGAAAGTAAAATAGGTTAAAAAAAATAAGTACAATATATTCTGCTGCGCCCTCTCTGCGTGGAGTTTGCGTGTTCTCCACATGCATGTGTGGGTTTCCTCCAACAGACAACATGCCTGAAGTCTGTTAGGTCTGCTAAATACAAAAACACGTCTGTAATCCATCATAATTTAGTTTCTATGGGTTAGAAACATGCAATAAATGAGAGGCAACTTCTGTGAGGGGTTGGTGACCAAATTGCTAATCTTGAAAATAACACAATCAGTTGGTGTGTGCTGAAGTTCTGCAACAACAACACATTTTAGCTCACTATCTGTAAAATGGACTGAGTTGGAGCCATTTGTTTGTTTTTAGGTAAAGTTGATTAGCTGGTCATATTGAATCAAATTGACTCCAAAAGTTAATCAGTTACAGACTATTGGAGAACTTAAAATCCATCCAGTGGTTCATATTGCTAATAAAAACACATGCAGGTAAAAACCTTCTCATCCACCTTTTGGTTTCGGTAAACTCACCCTTTCATTCACTGAACGGATCCGTTGCATCGTCTCTCCTCTTACTTGATATGCAAACTGAGGCTAAACGGGGTTAAAAAGACACTTTAGTGAAAAATCTCAACAACAAACATCTTACTGGACAAATTCTTTTAAACGTGTGCAGTGGGTACCTCATCTTGGGGTATGATGTTATTGGAGAGGTAGATCAGGTTTCCAAGCTTTGAGAAACAAAACAGGATGATTAGTAGAATAAAGTTATTTCAGCTCATGCTGCCTTTGAAAGTGTTAAAAAAATGCCAATAAGCACTTTGTCAGTTGTAAAACACAGAAAATTGACAAGTGAAACCAACACCTGTTGGGTGATTTAAAAGTGAAAGTGTCAAAACACTTGACTACACACAGCAGTGTAAGGTTTGATGTTTATAAATGGGAGCTGCAGCGACATCATTAATCATTCTTTCAAACACCAGCTTCACCTTGTGAAATGTTCCCACTTGATTCACAGTAAATGTTTCACAAATATCACGTTTGTTTTTACTCCTCGGCGCTGCTGGCTGGTGAAAGGACATGTTCAGATCAAACACCACTTTTAGAAATCCCATTCAGACTGGTTCTAGACACCTTTATCTCCTTCCAGCCCTGGGAAACCTTCAGGAAGAGACTTGCTGTTGATTTGACGAACGCCAGAGTTCCTTCTTCGTCCCTCGACGTCTGCTGCATCATACTCTCCCGAGTGGAAAAGGTTTTCAACTGAAAACAATCAACACACGTTGCTGAATTGGTTTTCCTTTATCATGACGATATTTGTTAATATCTCATCCACTTACAGCTGCTGAGTTACTAGAAGCACCAGCAGGTCCAGGTGGTCCTGGAGGTCCAGGTGGACCAGCTATGGTCAGAGCTGCCACAACACAAAGCACAAGTCATGAAGCTCCCTACAGTGTCATATCTATAGCTGTTTGATCAAATGTTGATACCTGAACCATATCTGGAGGAAAAGGAAGGGGGTCCTGGAGGACCAGGTGGTCCAGGAGGGCCAACGGGACCCTGTCTACCAAATCCTGGAACACCAGGTGGACCGGGCCTTCCTGGTTGACCTGGAGGACCGAGCACCGACTCTCCTTTAGGGCCCTAAAACAAGTCAGGAAAATAAAAGCCACTGATTGTTTTCTTCATTTGAAGTCAAAAACACACAACGGTCCATTTCACTCCGACTCACCACCAGTCCTGATCTCCCTGGGAGACCTGGTTTCCCTGGAGACCCTGCCTCCCCCTTTTCTCCTCTGCTGCCCTTGTCTCCCTTCGACCCCTGGGAGTACACACACACACACACACACACACACAAAAGATGAGACTTTGCCATGCAAAACCAAAGAGGGGAAAAAAAAGTTCCTGGTGAAACTTACCCAGCCTCCTCTGGGGAAATCTGAGTCTAAGACAGAAAAACAATTACGAGATTTTATTACTTTTTAAAAATTGGGAACATTCCAGGATAAAATATGTATTTGTGTCTTTAATAAACTGAAACATATGTGATTGACGGAGGCGCTGTGGACTCACTCGTTAAAGCCAGTGACCCCGGGAGACCTCTGTCCCCCTTTTCCCCTTTAGGTCCCTGGAGGCAGTAACCTTTGAGTGAAAAATCAAACATATCAGTGGTATGTTGCAGTCACTTTCACCTATTTGAACTAAGCTGATCATTTTAGGTGTGAACTTGAAACAATGATCCAACCTGTTGCAACCGTTTCTTTGGAATTGAGCTGAAATAATAAAGCAAACACATTAACAGCTGTTATTGTTTATAAATCCAAATCTCCAGGATATTTAATGATATTAGTTGTAACATTAAAACAAATAGAAATGTAGATGCATGCAAATTATATTTATTGGTGAGTTTGACTTCATGTCTACCTCCGGTTGCTCTCTGCACAGAGCCTTCACCTTTTCAGTGATGACATGCAGCATGCAGGTATATTTTGGAACCGCCCTGTGGACGGACTGAGCAGTAAAGGAGTTTATCAGTTACACACAACAACATGCAGTTATCTGTGGAAAAGCTGCTACAGCGGAGGAGTGAATGAAGGTTTAACTGATGAGAGTTTCTCTACAGGAGACCTCAGATTCTAATTTGTGAGTTTTAAAAGATGAGTGATCCGTCAGAGAAAATCAGAGATGCCGTTCTTTTAACTCGTTTCATGCTTCGGTTGGTCTGGTTTTTAACCTACGGGCGTTTTGCAGTGGGGTCTGGGAGGAACAGGGAACACGGTCTTCAAAAACCAGGAGAAGAAACAGAATAATAAGCATATAAAACCGCTGAGAACATGAGCAGAACTGAGAGAAATTAATTAATGTTTATTTACTCCTTTGGGGCAGTTGAATATTCCTGGACGGCCTGGAGGTCCAGGAGGGCCGGGAGGTCCCTGAGGGGAGCAGAAGAAGAAGTTAAAACAGAAAATGGAAGAAAAAGAGGGGAAATATCCTGCAGGGGAAGCTTTATTTAGGGCTAAAATCCTGTATTTTGATGTTATTTTAGAGTGTGTGACTCACTAGAAGGCCTTGAGAATCCCCCTTTTCTCCTTTAGGTCCCATTGGACCTGGACGACCCTACAGAAGAGAGAAGTTATCTCCAAAAATAAAAAAGTTCTTAACAAATCTGGATGAACTGATTTCAGGGTTTTTATTCCTTCTTCGAAAGCTAATTTTAGACTTTGTTTACCTTGTTGATTAAAGGTTATAAAGTCATATGTCTCACTGAGCTCTTACTTACTGATCGTCCAGGAAAACCAAATTCTCCTTTTGGTCCTGCTGGTCCGATCGGTCCCTGTTTGGAGTAAAACAGAAGGGTGGACCAGATGTGTTAGATGCTTCAGTCAAATGATATCTTTGCTGGTTCTGACTACTTACTGGAACTCCAGGACCTCCAGGAACGCCTCGGTCTCCCTGCCAACAATCATACATGTGCTGTGATCTACAGGTCGTACTGATAATCACACCACAGAGAACCTGATCACATCCATCATCTTTAACATGCCGACAGGAGATATTACCTTGATTCCTTTGGGCCCCACTGGTCCAGGTTGATCCGCCATTATGGATCCGTCTGCTGCGATGAAAGATGCCGGCTCACCTTTTTCACCCTGCACACACACACACAGAGGCCAAGAAGAAAAGCAGAATGTGTGTGAACGGGAAAATGAAGACAGGCTTAAAGGTCGGGTTCTGTGTGTGAGTGCAGCAGGTCCACCCCACTTACTTTGAGTCCAGGGGGTCCGTGTAAACCTGGCAACCCAGTGTCACCCTTTGGACCCTGTGGTCCCTGCAAACATGTTCGAAATGATGTTTTGTCCAGTACATCTTATTTTCTTTGGAACACAAAGTTAGAACTAAACAAGTGAGCTGAAATACGTAGCTGCTAGACTCAAAGAATTTTTTAAAAGCCATAAATTTTAAAGAAAATCCAGTCCAGAATCTGTGGTTTTTGTCTGATACTCACAGCAGGCCCCTGAGCGTCTAAGATCCCTGAGATATTGAAGGCACCATCTGTAGCATTGAGCAGAAGCTGAGAAGACGAGAGAGGAGTTTTGTCAGTGAAATCTCAGAGTAGGTTTGGCAACATGGCTGGTCAAAAAGCTGAGAGTCTGGTCTGATGAAACTCACATCCTGGAGGTTGAGAACAGGTCCCGGTGGTCCAGGTGGTCCTGGAAGGCCAGGCAGACTGAGCCCGTCTCGTCCAGCTTCTCCCTGTGAAGAAAGTAGTTAAATAAAAGATTAATTCCTCTATAAATAAAAACACATGATAAAACCGCTCAGGGGTTTCTCACCTTTTGTCCTGGATCTCCTTTGACCCCCTGCTGACCCTGTAGTTGGACAGAAAAACAAACAAATCAATAAACCATGCTTCATTTCTCAAGATGCGAGACAATTTCATCAAAAAGATGACACATTTTACTTTAGCTGAATTGGTGATAATCAGGATGGTGTCATTTGTTTCCCTGATGTATGTTTTTGAAGTGTAATTAGTGATGGATGCTCTGAAAAGATCTAACCTGTTCCCCTTTGAGTCCATCCAAACCAGGAGTCCCTGGCGGTCCTCTAATACCCAGCTCCCCCTGCAGAACACACCGTCAACATGAAGCATTAAGAGATTTTCTCTCACACACACACATTTATCTGTAACAGTTTTAGGGCTGTGCTGCAGTAGATTAAAATACAAAGTGTGCTGCTGCCATCTTAAAACAGCTCCAGCTGCCAAAATGTCAAAGCAGTTCATGCAAACGCCATGTCATAAAATACAAACTTTTCCTCACTGTTACATGGAATTCTGAGGGTGAACATCACTGCAGCAAAATCAAGCTCCTCTGGTGCAATCAGGGGTCACATATGGCAAGAATGTCTGAATATTTATGCCTAAATTATGCTAAAGTTTAAAAACAGCATAACTGCTGGGAAATTTAGAGGATTTTAGGGGGTTTTAAGACAGCAGCAATACACTTTAGAGTTGGGTTCATTTGGATTAAACCCCGTTTGGCTCATCAGTACGAAATGAAAGAACCCAACTCTAAAGACAGATTGTAACAAGGGACAATTTACACAGTATAAATTGATACACAGATGGTATTTTACACCCTCTAAGCTTCATCGAATGGGACTGATGAATAATAATAAATGCTGGAAATGCTCAGACCCAGGGACATTTGTCCATGCCATATGGGAGTGTGGGTTGGTTCAGCCCTTTTGGCAAAGAGTACTTGAATGCATAGGGAGATGGATTGGGATAGTGCTACCAAGATCACCACGATTGTGTCTGCTAGGCGATCAATCAGTGATTCCAGGGGTCCAAAAATGTGATGTAGTGGTCATAAAAGTAGGGGTAGTTACAGCGGCCTGGGTTATTCTCAGTGTTTGGAAGAATCCATCACCTCCAGAGTTTGATAGATGGAAAGAAAATATGATGAGAATAGTGTCATATGAAAAACTTTTAGCCAGGGTTAACGATAACATGGACAATTCTGAGGACTCGTGGGGACGGATTTTTGACTGAGATTTATGTATGTAGGGCAGGAGTTGTAGACAATGTTTAAGATGTTTTGTGTACAGAGTTGGTGTTTTCCTCTGGATATGTACAACGTTTTTTGATTTCCTTAAATGGCCAACATGGCAAACTTCATGAAAAGAAGTGTGCTTCAGCGGTCTGCTTTGGTTCTGGTTGAAATGGGAATTGTAATATCATCAAAAATGAACAAATAAAAATTTCACTTATCAAAAAGATGTATTTATGTCACATTTATATAGACCTATGTTCCAGTGTGTGTGTGTGTGTGTGTGTGTGTGTGTGTGTGTGTGTGTGTGTGTGTGTGTGTGTGTTCCATTTGCCTGTTGCTGCTGGTTCACAGCTGTTCAGGGAGCCATCTCTGCAATTAGCAGTTTTTTTAGATACAAGTTTTACACAAAAACACGCCTTGATGGCAAAAAATTTTTTTTATTTTGATCTAAAAACTATTTAATCCCATAATGTGTCATAACTGATCCATTCTTAGTAAGAGCTCCACCTCTTTAACAGGGTTAGTATTTTCCTTTAAAAAAATAAATAAAACAGCTGTTTTGTACTGTGTCTTCTGCCCTCTAGTGGAGGATCTAATTACTGCAGGTGGCATGTGCCTAATGCATTTGATTGTGTTTTTGAGGTGTTGTTATAAAACACAATGACATAAAAGAAAATCATATTGTTATATTGATAGTTTAGCTTTTAAAATTTAGATTTTTTTATTATAATTTCATGAATTTCACTTCGAAAAAGAGACTAAAGGATTGGTTTAAAGGTTTTGTGATGATTAT
Organism: Callopanchax toddi; assembly: GCA_006937965.1. Classification (NCBI taxonomy): domain Eukaryota; kingdom Metazoa; phylum Chordata; class Actinopteri; order Cyprinodontiformes; family Nothobranchiidae; genus Callopanchax; species Callopanchax toddi. The sequence goes on from SSNR01000131.1 coordinate 758,423, forward strand.
CATGTGAGTCCTGGCTTAAAGGATTAAGAAACTTGTCAGATTTTTACTGAGATTCCCTTGTTATCTATATCATTTGTTATCTAAAGATCAACTCTATGCTGGTAAAGATACTACTCACCTTCGGCCCCGGCTTTCCTGGGAGGCCATCTAAACCATCTTTACCCTAAGAAAGAAAGAAAAGTGGAGAAGAAAGAAGAATAGATTTTAAAAGTTCTACAAAAGTACCAGTCAGGTTTCACTAAACCCCAACAAAACCATAACCTATATAAACCCTGGAGTCGGGTTAGGACAAGTGTCAACACGGACATCAACAGAAATGTTTTTACCTTTGGACCTTGAGGTCCAGGAATTCCTGGAGATCCCTATAAAATAAAATCAATTTAATACCTAAAGGGACAAATTATGAAGTTATTATTATTTGAAATATTTATAATGTGTACCTGTGGACCAGGGAGGGATCCAAAATCATCCAGCATGCCAGATCCTTCCAGGTCCTTGGAAAACAACAACAAAACTATAAGAAAGTGTTTAAAAATGTTCATGTTTGAAGGGAAAAAAAAGGCAATGCTCTCTAGGGGTCATTTTGGGTCAAAGCTACATTTTCTGCTTAAATCTGAACCTTTACATATCCGTCCACCTGTTTTAGTGATCTTCAGCTGTGAGGTCCTTACACATCAACCAGAATCGAATTCAAATGTTTTTAACCCTTTTAAGTTTAAGATTCTGGAGCGCCTCTTCCCCGTTTCGTAAAATTGCAATACAAGTGATTTAAGTTCAGGTAGTTTCAAGCACTTTATTTAAAATTCAACCACTTTTAAAGGGATACTCCACCGGTAAGTTATTTTTTGTCTATTGTTATATTCCTCAGAGTTAGATAAGTGGGCAAAAACTATTTGTGAACAGCCCAGCCGCTTTCCTGATCCGGCAGGCGGATATTCATATAGCATTAGCTTAGCGTAAAACACTAAGTGAATGGTACTTAATAGCATGCTAGTCGGTACCATTCACTTACAGTGTTTTACGCTAAGCTAATGCTAAAGGAGGATGAATATCCGCCTGCTGGATCAGGAAAGCGGCTGGGCTGTTTACAAATTGTTTTTGCCCACTTATCTAACTCAGAGGAATATAACAATAGACAAAAAATAACTTACCGGTGGAGTATCCCTTTAAAACCTTAAAAATACTTTATGAAATTTAAAGCATGTAAGGATTTCACTGGCTTAGTTACATCACCACCACCACCAGTCATATTCTTACCTCAAACGTCCTGACCAAGCCTCTTCCTGAGGGTCCTGGTGGCCCAGGAAGGCCAGGTGGACCCCTCGGACCAGGCTGCCCCTCCAGACCCGGTGACCCCGACAGGCCTGGAAACCCAGGTGGACCCTGATCTCCCTGAAGGAGACAAATTCAGGAAGTTAAATCCTCCTCAAGCTGCACATCGTAGCTGAGTATCCACAGCCACATGTACAGAGCACAGAGCAGACATAATTATCAATGTTAATACTGTTAATGGTTCATTATGCTTTCAAACAAGCAGCAAATAGACCTTACCTTTGGTCCCGGCTGCCCGCTCACTCCAGGCTCCCCCTATTAACAAGCAAGTGAATTATAATAAAATCAAATTAGCTGCATTGTTGACTCGAGACAGACTCGGTTCTGGTCTGCATTAAAAAGCAGCACAGACTTGTTTACACTGGAGCCCCTCGGCTTTATTAGTCCACCTCATTAAGGCCTCGGCTTTTTGTGCTGGTTTGTGTTTAATTGTTTTTGCTAACAGAGCACTTAAAGGTCTGCACCAGGGAAATCAGGCGGAGCTTTTTAGAAAAGTAGTAAAGAGTCACTAATGGGAAAGCCAAATCAAACCTAGTTTACTATGGTTTTAGTGTCAGAGCAGAAACAAGGGATGAAGTTCAACCTCACCTGGTCTCCTTTCTCTCCAGGAGGCCCTGCATCTCCATCTCTTCCATCAACCCCCTGCAAGAGCAACAAACTGCACTTATTACCAGACTATTAGCTGCATTTATAATAAGAAACAACAGCTCATAAAGAAGAGTTTTATTGAACATTTTAAAGAAAGATAAACAGCCAAAACCTGAAGAAGGAATTAAATATTTTATGAAGCCAAACAGCCATTAATGTAGTTCAACTGTAAGTGGGCCATTTACACACTCAGCAAATTGACTTTTAGAAAAAAGTAAATAAAAAAAAAAGTATTTCCTAATAATTCCTGCCATAAGGATTGTAGAAAAATGACATTACTTATAACATAATTTCTAAATAAATTTGATGCAAGATGTTCAGATTTGAAAATGACTCTTCATTGAGGTGCTTTTTAAAAATGACTGTCAGTAAATTTACAAAATGTGATCTTTTCCCCCCATTTTCAGATTCACGCCAAATCCTCGTCCACAAAATAATTTTTCAACCTTTAACATGTCAATTTTTTTATTTGTTTCAAGACATATTAATGGTCAACAACAGTGATTAATGTGCAGAGCGCCCCCTGCAGTCAGTTAAACAGACTATCAAAGTATTTTCCTTCCTCTTCTTCATTTAGGGAGGGGTGTTATATTTATTTTTAATAGTAATAAACTAAATAAAGTCCACAGTTTTAATTTTTTTATGTTAATTTCCAAATTCACCCCACATCTGATCAATTTGTGCTCCATTATTTTTTACTTAGATCTACATGTGCTTGAGTCATCAGACTAGGAGGTCCTACACACTGGGCAAAGGCTCAGCTTTGGCCCGAATGGCCACTCACAGCTAATGTAAAATACTAATGATGAATAATTTCAGAAAAAACAAATAAACTCACAGGGAGTCCAGGTTCCCCACTCTCTCCATCCTTCCCATCTTTCCCAGGAGTTCCTGGAACAACGGTGGCAGACTGGTTTCCAGGTAACCCAGGTAACCCTGGGGGGCCTGGAGGCCCTGGGGGACCCTGATAGGAGGAGATATAAAGCTTAAATAAGAATAAACTTTACATAAAATGAGCTGATGTCACCTGTCTGAGAGCCACCTGAAGAGTTGACTTCTTACCCTGATAATCTCTGAGTCACCATCAAAATCTTCAAATCCAGAGCCCTCCTGTTGAGCACAGACCAGAACCAGTCAAAACCAGCAGAGACTCCCTAATTCTTATTAGGGTACACAAGTGAAACTTAAAGGTTTGAGCTCCAAATGCTTCAAATTTGTTACAAAAGAGAGAAAATTTGTGTAACAACTGACCAGGATCGTGGAAGACTTGCTAGGAGGACCAGGAGGTCCGGGAGGTCCAGGAGGACCAGGTGGTCCAAAACCTGAATCCCCCTGAGAGACAGAAGCAGTTTTACTTATAATTAAGGAATGTATTGATAAACCTTTAATGACAGAAATATGACAAACAATAAAAAATTAGTTTAGCACTATGGCAGCTTTTTGATTAAAGTACTAATACTCATTTTGATTAAAGTACTAATACTCTGGTTAATTTAAGGCCAGATGTGAATTGATGCAACAATAGGTTAATAACGTGATCCGATTTCTTCCAATCCTTAAATTATTCTTCACCTTTTCTCCTTTAGGACCAGGTTCTCCTTGTAGTCCAGGGAATCCTGCTGGACCCTGAGGGGGGGATGATCAGAGCTGTGCTCAGTAATAAGAACAACACAGATAATCACATCAGGACAGACGGAGGCAGTGGAAACAGACCAGCAGGTTTTACTGGTAGCAGCAGGAGAAGCCATCTGAAGCAGCACCAGCTCCATGAGCTCAGCCAGTTTCATTAAAGACCCACAAGAAGGAGCTTAGAAATGTGAAAGGCTATAAGGCTTTACTTACAGGGGGGCCGTGTTCACCGTTACGTCCCTGGAGGACAGATAAAAACAGAAAACTAATCCATCACTGGATTCTCTGACCTGTTTGCCAGATAAAATACAGAAAACTGTCCCCAAAAGTTCTGAAATCGTAAGCAACGTGGTCCAAAAGTAGGTTTTAATTTCTACAAATCCAGTAATAAGTAGATTAAACTCACATGCTGTCCATCTTTGCCAGGAAGTCCAGGGGGTCCTGATGGTCCCTGTGGTCCTTGTGGACCTCGTGGTCCAGGCTCCCCTCCGTCACCTGAGAATCCCCCTGAAGACCCAGGAGGTCCTGGGGGGCCCGCTGGACCTGGTTCCCCTCGCTCACCTTTCTGTCCTCTAAAAGCCTGGAAGGAGAAACCTTAAATCTCAACTCCTGAAGTGTAACGATTTAACGCCGATGCTGCAGATTTCTTTATGAAAACTTTTTCTGAGAAGAAAACTTTTAAATGGGGCAGCTCCTTTAAAGTGGGGCGCCTTTCTGCTGCAGGGCTGCAGGTTTGATGCTGAAACAGAGGGACGTCTAAGTGAAGAGGAAGGGTGAACTTACAGCATCAGGCTGAAGGTCCGGGGTGCCTGTCTGATAGGATCTCACTGAGGAACAAAAACACACATTTATCACATTAACAAGTCACAATATGACTTTTAAAAAATGATGTGAGATTAACAAGTAGAACATGCTGTTTGTAGCAGCTAAAAGGACTGAAGAAACAAAGGAAAACAGCACCATCTGCTGGTCAACCTCAAAAACACACTAACAGGGTAAAAAGCATCACTTCAATGTGAGTTCAAGCATCTCATACCATTAATATTAATTGAACTAAGAAGTAAAATAACACTTTAAACCTTTGACTGTGACTGTTTCCACCTCTTCTCCAGAGGACTCAACAAGGTCTTCATCATCACCGAGCGGTACATTAGTGGGCGGGGCTCGGATTGGGGCGCTGAATGTTGGGTCCAGTTCTGGAAAGGGCTAAAAAATACAAGGTACAAGAATTAAATCTTCTAAATAGGCTGAAAATAATAGAAAACTAAATGACACGTCTTGTTTTCATTATGAAAAACAAGATGTAAGGCAGCAAACTGTTCCTCAGATGAGAGGAAATGCTGGACTAGATCCAACTAAAGTATCAGAGCTGCATCCTTCACCCCAAACCGAGATCATCAAAACACATCTCCACTTGAGGATGATTCATAAAAAAGCAATAAATCTCTGTCTGTCCTGAAGTAACTTTGCATCTGTCCTCAACCTTAATGTAGATGAGACCAGATTTAACGCAGAAATCTTTGATTGCAATCAAATTTAACGATTTTTAGAAAGAATTGTCAGCTATGAACTTAAGAACACTGAAATTTAAAAAAGCGGCTTGTTCTAATCCCAACAGCAACAGGTAAAACAAATCTGCAAAAAGAAAGCAGAATAACATTTTCACCTAAAGCAACGCCTCACTGGCCTAAAGCTGTTAGTGACAAATTACTAACAGCTTTTACCAGGGAGTTTTTACAAAATGTCTTCAAATGGTTTCAAAGGTTCTTAATTTCATTGTGCGAGTTGCAGGGCCTTGCTCTCCTGTTGCTTTAATTTAAAACATAAAACATGTCTGTCTGTGATGGAGTGAGATTTATGAAGTGTTAGTCAGATGTACAGAAGAGAAAGTTGGATGAGTAACGTCATAAATACAACAGAGTAAACATATACAATCAATATGTATATTTGGAGAATGCTGCTAAGTACTAGACATTTATATAAAAAGAAAACAAAAACAGTCATGGAAAACTTTTACACTTCCTCATTCAGGCCAATTGAACTTTGGGTTTGCAAATCCTAAATGTTTCTCTTTGCAGAACTTTATTAAACAGTTCCTGTTTGCAAAATAAAACCTCAAAGAAAAAATCCACAACGGCCTGAATGTAGAAGCATCCTGGCATCATTGTTACTACGTTAAACATCTAGACTAGTGAGCGCTGCTTTAGAACATTTAAACACCTAGAACACGACTGACACGATTTGCATTTTAGATTTTGTGAGTGAACTGTGACAGTCACCAAAATACACAAAACTTCATTTCCAGTTGAAAATCCAAGGCTTCAAATGATTCATAAAGTAAAAAAAAAAAAACATTTTTTTTAATTAAAAGGTTATAAAGAAGATCTCATTTTAGTGAACGTTGACCAAATCTGCACAGGATAAATGTCTGCCAAGAGAAGACATCCATCCATCCACCCATCCATCCATCCATCCATCCATCCATCCTTAAAGCTGTAAAAAGCTTCTTGGTTTTCTTGCCATAATTTTGATGATAAAATACTTTTTTTTTTTTTACATCTCAAACATGAAGCCGGAGCCAGAAAACAAACTGAGAACACTTCATCACTTTTGTTTATGACAAAAAGTTTCCTTCCTCTTACAGAAAACATTTGATCACATTATAGAAAGTTTGGTAACACTTTACAGTTCAGTAATAAGATATTAGTGTGGAGATAGTAGCATATATATAGTAAACATACTACTATAATTAGGCATTACTATATAATTAGTAAAATTAGATTATGTGGTTTCCTGACAGCCATGGGACATTAAAACTTAATAAATTACCTAAAATTTACCAAAATCATAGTTGCTTTGTAGTAGGAGGAGTAATAATTTAGCTTTTAAAATGTAATAATTTAGAGAATTACCATACATTTACTAAAGTTAGAATTATGTGGTAATGGGACATATGAAAAGTAAGAAATAATAAATAAATTATTACCTAGCTGTACCAATAATACTCATGTTAAGAAAATATATTGAGGTTTTTTTTATATATGATTTATTTATAATTTAAAAAAAAGAAAGGCAAAAAGACAAAAGGTAACAAATCCAAGTAGATCATTAACCCAAAAATAAACCCTAAAGTCATAACAATTGTTTCACAACTACCAGGTAATGTGACATGGAACTTAGAGAATTACATAATTATCTTTTTTAATTTAATTACCCCACTAATTCCAGGTAATTACATGGTTATAACTTTAATAATTACATGATATTACTCATTTTTATTATTTATTTATAAGACAATATTTTATAGTTTTGGTATTTACAGAATATTATCCAATGCTCAAAGGCTCACATTAAAATAATACTGTTACAACACTATAACTATCTCATTACAAAGTTTTCATGTAACGGGCAACTAAATTAATAATTACTTAAGTTTTTTTTGCATGAATTGATGGAAAAATATTTAATTAATAAAAAAGCCATTTAGTTTATTTGAGGAAACTTCATCTCATGGACTGATTGTGATTCATTTACACAAAAATATAAATGTTTCTTTTTATGAAACAGCTCCTTTATGTGGCCTTGTGCTAATGAGCACTCCAGACATTATTAAGTACACTTCATATTCTCACATGTTTGCTGAATCAAACATCATTTCAGGCTTAAACGCACACAGGCTGCTGTTTTTACAGTTTAATTATCCCCTGGCTGCAGCTCAATTTTTACAAGGCAAAAATTAGCTGTAGTATAATTTTCTCATCAAAATTCTGGCAGGAAAATCAAGAAGCAAAAGGCTGCTTTGAGCACGGACACAGTTAAGTCCTATAAATACAGCCGATATGCTGCTTAGCTAAAGTTTCTGCTCGTCTCAACCCGACTGAAGACGGATATTTAGGGAAAAAAAGGCATTATCCTCCTTTCATGTTGTGTTTAACTGATGGAGAAGTTGTGGAGAGATTTAAAAATATTTGATGTTACCGTGTGTTTCGGATGTATAGGACTCAAACTAGGTCAAACTTTCTGATGGGAGGATTTGGGGCGTGTTCAGTGCAGCTGATTTGTAACTAAAGAAACAAAAAGTTTAAATATCTCATCATCAACACCTACATTATAGTGGACTCTGTAGGTGGCTACTAATTGTGACCCCAAGCTGTAATTCTTTCACGAGTTTCCATACAGGGGCGGCGTGGTATTGTATGCGCTGTGTTTACACCATGGCAGGAAGTCTAGGAGATGGGTGACCCTGCTGCTGGCTTTGAGGCGAAGGTTCGCTCATTCAGCAGTAAGTTTAGAAAAAAAGAGCATGCATACAACCCCCTACCCCACACCTGTTTGACCAAACTACCATAAAAACAACAATAATCATAATTTATCCTTTACATATTATCTTTGTTTTATTGAGGAGCAGTGAGCTTCCAATTCACATGGTGCTCAGGGGGGAAATTAGAGGATTTAGTATCTAGTCCACTTTGACGCATGGCCTGAAGACGGTCACAGAATTGGGCATTAATTAAAATTGACAATAAAAGATATAAAGAATATATATAAATGTATAAAGAATCAGTGTATGGTTCGTTCTTTGGTCTTTCCCGTTTCAAAATAAAATCAGAAAAACCAAATAATCACTTCATTTTCTTATATTTTTGTTTTAAAACAAAATTTGGAAAACAAAAAATAGACAAAGGAAAAAAAGCCTTATTTTTTTGCAGTTTGCAGGTTAAAACTCTGCTGATCGGCTGCGTTCCTTCACTGATAAAACTTTTACCTTAACTTACTTTATAATATTGGTATTTTAATTGCACTCACTGTAAGCCATTACTTTTGTTTAGAATCGGGACGTTCGGGACACAGGCTGGGTAAAAACAGGACAATGTTGTAACTAAACATTGACAGGATTGTAAACATCCTCGGGGGACACGGGACTCAAAATCGGGACTGTCCCGGGTAAAAGGGGACGTCTGGTCACCCTTCCGGTGTTCCAACAAATTAAAACAATTACCGGATTTTGCATTTTAGGTTAAAAAAGGTAAGGTAAAAATCCATCACTGTGGTTTGTGTCTTTGTTAAATATTACATTTTTACTTTCAAAAACTGTGAAACCAAAAAACTATGCGGTTTATTGTTATTTTATTTTATTTTGAAACAGAAAAACCAAAGAATGACCCATACACGAATTATAAAGTAGCAAAAATTCTTAATATTTGCATGTGAGGTAAAAAAAAAACTGTAAATTTTTCCTAACAGTTTGTGTTTTTCACACTTTAAAAAATACAGTCCACAAAGACGGAGAGCTGTATTTCAGCTGTGGCGACTTCTCCTGTGTGTGAGGCAGAGAGGAGGAAAACATGAGGCTCGTTACGGTGAGCTGAGGTGAAGAGGTCTGCTGCAGGCTTCCAGCAACAACACATTTACCAAGAAGCACAACGTTTACAGCAGAACAAAAACCAAAACATCTAGGATTTAGGAGAACAACGCTTCAGTAAGTTGGTGCCCTCCAGGGGTTATGACTGAAAAATGACAGCACATAAAAATCATATCATGGAGGCTACACACTTCAATTATGTTGTACCTTTAAAAGAAAAAAATACCTCGTCTTTTTTGATGATCTCACAACCTCTATGTCCACGTTTACTGGATTAAAACTTTAATGTTTACAACCTTGTGCAGAAAGACAAGAAATAATATAACTTTGCACTTATAAAACGAATGAATTCAGGTCCATTTTTCTCTATATGTGTTGATTACAAAACAACAAACAGCCAACTGTTGCCACCATTAGTTGCCGTTGAGTATTTAGTGTATATAAACAGAACCAGGAGACTCGTTTCAGATGCCGAGCTGAGTTATTGATAAGTTCTAGTGGAATGATTTCAGAGCGTCTAATAATCCAGCTCTGCTCCCCGTTCCTCGTCTGTGCAGACCCTGTGGTCTCACTGAACACTGGGTTGGCTGGAAGCAGCAGATATCACCATGGTTCAGCCTCCAGCAGGCCTGTAAGGATAAGAGCTGCTTTCTTTGGTTTGAGTCCAGATCACTTAGGGTGAAAGACCAGAAGGGCAGCGTGTGTGCGTGTGTGTGTGCATGTGTTGTTTGTGTGCACACACCATGGTATATTCTCTCTCCTCCACAATCTTCTTCACTTCCTCCATTTCATTTTGGTCGTTGTAGTCGTGATCTCCGCTCCCAAATCCAGAGGCCTGAAGTGAAGAGGAGAAACATGAAGATCAGACTGGAAGAGAGTTCAAACTGCAGGATGAGAAAATTAAAGAAAGAAAACGTATGATGATAATATTAGAGGCGTATTTGATCTGTGAGGGGAGAGACTTTCAAACACAATATTCTGTTTTCAGGACATTTAAATGTTTGTTAAATATTGAACAACCTAAAAAGATAAACAAAAACTCTTAATTTGATTTTTGATTCTTTTTGACCATTTAACTGACAACCTGAATAATCTTAAAACTGATCATTTTTGTTTCGCGGGTTTTGTTTCATAATGTTCTAGTAGCTAAATTCACTTTTGGATTTGTTGCTTTGCTTTCGAATATTTTTACACAGAATCACCACTGTAGAGAGGGGAACTCTGCACGCTTCCCAATGAAATATTACACTCATTTAAAGATTATATGATAAGTTAGGAACATTAACATTAACCCTTTTAAATGGATAATATTTACTGAGAGTAAACTTTAGGTTCTTTTTTGGTTGTATTTCAGGGAATACTACCATATAATCATAATAAACTCTTAGACATGATGAGAAATGTAAGATGTGTAATTGTGAGTTTAAAAGAGAGCTGGAGCATTTTAAAAGACTGGAGCCTGTTTTGAGGAGACTATGATGGAGTTACTTTAATCTAGATGTTAATTTTAGTTGCTAAGGGAAATTTAGATTAGTTTTAAAAACTTATCAAAGAGCTGCTTCCTTATCAGAAAGGGGTTTTCTTACTGTGGGCAGAAGGTTCTCTGGGTCCGGCAGGTTTAGGGCCCTTGGCAATCTGAGGTGGGGGATCCCCAGGATGAAGGCCAGCCTCCAGGGGAGCTCGTCGCCTGAACAATGTCCGACGGCCCTTAGAGCAGGCCCTTGTGCAGTAAGAGAGTCAGCTCAGGCGGCATGATGAATGCATTTCCAGGTCAGTTTATTTGGTTAAAAGGGATGCATCTCTTTGGCAGCAGAGAGCAGAGGTCCCGTCAGAGAGTTTGGGAAACTCCTCCACGCCGGGACCAGATAAGGAGAGGTCCGCCGTACGAGCAGGGTCCCTCAGGTGTCAGCTCAAAGCAGTGGCTTGCTTGTTGACGTGTCAACTGAAGTTACTTTTGAAACTTAGTTATCTTAAGGAATCAGAAATTAAAGAATGTCCTAAGGGACTGATGAGGATTGAGGGCGTGTCAACGGTTTTAACAGGATAACATAGCTCCAGTCTTTTAACCCTGCATTGTAAAGTATTTAATTTAATAAAAAGGATTAAAATTAATTATCAATGAAAACAATTTAACTTTTAAGTAATAAACATTATTTAACCTTTAGCAGGAATAAAAGTGTAATGAATATACCTTTGATTTACTAAGGATGGAGAAATAAACCAGGAAAAGATTGAACATAACACTGCATGCATTTAACCTCGAGTGTTCACAGCTGTTAAGATTAACAATCAGCTGATTGTAAGTGCCAGCAGTCCTTTATCTGTGAAAGCTGTTGAAATGTTTTGAGTTATGAGATGAGTTATGAGATGAAGAGAGTCAACACAGGATGACCCAGTTTAACAGTCAGAATAAGTGAAGTAGTCTGTGTGTGTGAATGAAAAGGGGTCAAAGGTCAGCGACCCTTGATGATCCGTCATGCTACACTTTACAGCACAAGCATCAATCTTTTATTTGACTATTTTTTTCTGTTTGTAAGACACAAGCAAATTATTTAATCACGTTAAGAACAACAAAAACAACATTTATAATAAAAATGTACTGCTAAACAAAAACAAATATGTATTTTAAAAAATTAATAAAAATGTGAACTGAAGTAAAAACTGTATTTAAGAAATTACATTAAACTACAACATATGAGATGAATAAATGAAATACATTTAAAAATAAGTAGGATTTTTTTTTTCTTTGCTTACTTTTTGTTGATTTGGAGCCTTAATCTAAATAACAGTCTAACTGTTATTTTACATTAAATGCAGGTGTGAGAAGATTAAAAGATGTATTTTATTTATGCTGAAACAGAAACCCAGTGTCCATTTTCAATCATAGAAATCATCAGAGTGAAATGTAATTCTGCCATGTGACCAGCAGAGGGAGCAACAGCTTCAGGTTTAGTGAGGGGAGTGATTTAAACTGTAACTATGCTGTCATGCAGACTCACGTAAGGATCGTCCTCCTCACACTGGTCATCAGGAGCAGAAGCATCAGACTTCAGCACCAGCTGCTGGATGGAGCCCTGCAGAAAAGGCAGAGTTAGTCTGATTATTATTAAGACACATTTTCACGAAGCCAACTTCAACCAACAGAAAAAAATATTACAGTAATCTGTGTGCATATTTAATCTGGACACCTCTATACATTTTCAGCTCTAAATCTCGTGTTTCCGCTTTATTAATTTATGCGTTTACTTCATGAAACATTCTAACTGGGGTCTAATTTGTCTGATAAAACCAGGAAGTTTAGAAAGTCTCGCTGAACAACCTTTCAGCCCGCTTTGTTGATATTTAGACGCAGCCCGAAGCCAAACACCTGTTTTTGATGGAACAGCCTCGTGAAACTTCATGGTGGTAAAGAAGTGACAAACAAACGGGGTGGAAGAATAGAGAGAAAGCAGAGGAATGGGTGGATAAGAGCCGGGACAGCGGGCCAAATCAGACACATCTGCTTGTGCAGTAAACAACGCATCTGAAACAAAGAATGTGCCACGCAGTCCCCTCGACAACTTTAACGTTAATATTCCCCGATGAGCTCGAGCACCCACCGTATACTGAGGAGGGATTTAGCTCATCAAGGTCTGATATAAAGTAAAATTACATTTAAAAAAAACACAAGCAGGTAGTCGAGCTCAGCTGCTTGCATTTGATTTTGCGAAACCTTAGAAAAAAACAGTGTTTGGTGCAGAACGTTTGCAGTAATTTGCTTGTGAGGTTATTACAAATCATGATTAAAAACCAGGTCAAATGATCTCTGTTAAGTGAGTATCTCAACTGGAGACACAAATTTGGGAGAAAACTTGCAAACGTTCATTTAAAATTCCATAAATGCAGCTCTGTTTTTTTTCTACAAAATGCTGTAATAACTAGCTGTTTGTTGTCATAAGTGCAATAATTTGTAACTACTGTATAAAATTGACGAGAAGAACATCTGCTATATATTTTTACTGCAGACATTGCAATGACTTTTTATTCAACTAATGCACTGTATGCCGTGATAAATAAAAAAATCTGTCATGACCCTTATGACCAGGTCACATGGGGTCACATGACATAATTGTGACAGTTGTGCAAATTGTGTTCATTTTCAGTTTTGAACAAAATTTGGTCGACAACTCCTCCAAAAAGCGTTTCACATTTCTCACTTTCTGATTCACGGAAACTAAATTGAGACGGGTTCGAGACGGGTTCGAGACGGGTTCGAGATGAGTTTGAGACGGGTTCGAGATGAGTTTGAGACGGGTTCGAGACTCCTGCAATGCATAAACATTGTTCAAGTTGTTCAAACTTCCAGCAACACAAACGTGAGGCTCTGTGACTCAAGAAGAGAAACAGAACTTTTCCAGACACTTTGGAAGTCCCTCATAAATGATGTTTGTAATTTATCTCCAACAGCAGCTTGCAGACACCAATACTGAACAAATCTATAAAAAACGCTTTGTGCTGCTGGGGACTACTTTGAACCCCAAGAAGCCAAATGTGGAAAGAGAACTAATCACAGCAGATTGCTACACACCTTCTATGCAACCCACTTATCACAGAGCAGAACTTCACCAGTCAGGTAGAAAGGTTATCATCTTTAGGCGACTGTATGCAAAATGCAGATTTACTAGGGATGCACCGATACCGATATTGGTTAAAGTTACCCGATACCAGGAACCGATACCAGTGGCTTCACTGTCTGTGACTTGTGATTTCTGTTGTAGTTTCCTATATTGAACACTAGGGGGAGCTATTGAGCTAAAGAGGAACAGTGTGGGTTGAGAGCTGGAGATGGTGCCAAATAGTTCATTTTATTTGGTTAAAATGTGGAAAACTGCAATAATTTCACTGTGAAATCACAGAAAATGTTTATTTTTCACCTTATATTTTAGTTTTGTGATCATTTTTTTATATATTTTATTTTTTTATCTAACTCAGTTATTTGTTGTAAAAAGCAGAGAAGAAAAAATAAAACCTGTATTCCAATTTGTTGCTTTTTTGTGTGTGGTAGAAGTATCAGTATCAGTACTCGGTATCGGCGAGTACTCAGATTTAAGTATCGGATCTGAAAAAAGTGGTATCGGTGCATGCCTAACATTTACTCTAAAATAATGCCAACTTTTCCACAAAACCTTCTCCAAATGATAACCTTGTGGTTTTCAAACGTCGTTCTTATCTTCATGTGAAATATTGCTGCAAAGTAGTATTTGTTCTAAGTGAAACATGTCAACAGCTTCAACCTGGTTAAGACACGCAATGAAATTGTTTTTCTAAACTCAGGTTTCTTCTTTGATGTTATCGGACATCTAAAACTCACTCTGTAAACTTGTAATAGTTGTGGCGAAGAGGGAGCTGAGCCAGAAACAAAGCTCTAAATTTCCCGGTCGATTCCGATCCTTATGGTCATGAGCTTTGGGTAATGACCTAAAGAACAACATCGCGCATACAAGCGGCCGAAATGTGTTGCTCCACAGGGTGAATGGACTCAGCCTTAGAGATAGGGTGAGGAGCTCAGAGTCGATGCCTCCTGGACACTTCCTCAGGGAGGTGTTTCAGGCATGTCCTGCCAGCAGGAGGTCCCCAGGTTGACCCAGGACACAATGGAGGAAGTTCATCTACAGGCTGGCCTGGTAACGCCTTGGGGTCCCACTGGAGGACCACGTTATTTGTGCTTTCCGGACCAATTTAAATTTGCTTCCAAGTGCTTCTTTATTGATGTCAATTTGGAAGGAAGCCTTGTGTGGACGTCTGTTGAGTCCCTTTATGGACCTCATCTCTCCCTCCTCCTTCACTCGTCTGGCTCTACATTGCTCTGTAAAAGCCTGAGAGAGTCATATGTAGTCTGTATTATTGCTCCAGAGTTTCAAGCCTCGTGTATAATCATCATAAGTCAGATAACATCATCCACTGGCTTCTAGAAGCTTCCTCTCCTTCCAGGAACTCCATATTTCATTAGTCTCCTGCATCTCTTCACACGGACAGACGAGGATCATAGTGTTCTCTCTGAATGAGTGAAATGTTCATTTAATTCTTGCTAAATCACTATATAAAAAAAGTCTCCCACTTTAGTCTTTTTTTAACAAATAAAAAATAAATACCTTAATAAATACCTGAAAATAAATCTCTGAAAAATCCTAAAATAGAGGACTGGAGAAGACATGAGGACAATGAACAACAAAACGAGCTGTTCGTGATGAAAAAAATGCATGTCAGAGTGCAACAAGTTAAAAAAACAAACAAATACACAGCAGTCCAACAAATCGAACTCTCTGGATGTTTAAAGTTCTCAAAAACATTCTCAAATTTCTCTCCTAAAACCTTAATGAAGTTAAAGTCCCCGTGTGATGCAAACTTTTTATTACGTGGAACATTTTCTAGTTTTTCCATCGCACAAACCTGAGAAAACAGACCAACACAAGTTTAGTCAGGTCATGAGTTCACATTAAAACTATGAACCTATTCAGAGTAGGAACAGTTTGCATATTTCTGATGTGAACTACTAAAAAAGTATTAGTCTGACATTTGAATAATGCTGGGCTTACACCTAACGATTTTCACGGTCGCAGACTAAAGACTGCCAGTCTTTAGGAATCGTACCGGAGTCTCTGCGCGCTCCCGTTGTCGCGGTCGTTAGATGTAAGGGGATAATCTGCTGTCGGCGACCCGATTTATGCCAGTCTTTCTCCAGTCTTTCATATCCAACCTGCTAGATATTTTTTGTAGTCGGAGCGTAGTCGGAGTGACGTACAACAAGCAAAAACCAATAGGATTCGTTCTCACTGCAGAACCAGGAAGCCCTGTCAGTCATAACCCAACAAAACAAGACCTTCTGTCCCCGTTTATGCAGCCCTGACCGTGTCCATATTCTCTGACGCTTTCTCGTCTTTTTCTTTTCACTACAAACGACTGCAGTGGCAAAAGCTAAAGTAGCTAAAAGCTGCTTCTCCTCCATTTTTAACTTCTGCAGAGTGTAATAACTTGGGAACTGGACTTAACTGGTATTATATCCATAACAGCAAATGAGGAGAGCCAGCGTTCATCTTGGGAAACTTTATTGACAACACAAAACCCGGACATTCTCCGTCACAACAGGAAAAACTCGGATAATAAAATCACCACTAGATGGCGCTGTGTAACCACAAATAAAATAGAATTGCCCAGCAGAACAAATATACTCTCTTTATATCAACATAATATAGTATCACTATATCACACAGAGCATGATGGGAGGAATTTTGTGGGAATGAAATCCTGACATAATCTAGTTGCAGTCTTGTAATTAGTGTTCCTACAAGATTCAGTCTTTATAAAATCTTTAGTCTGAGACTAGTCGACTGTTAACCCGAGTCTTTAGATGTGAGCTGATAATCTTTTAGAGTCTTTTCAAAATCTTGTCAAAGTCTTTAGGTGTAAGCCCAGCATAACACTAATAATATATCAGAGGATTTCTGCTCAGATAAGCCTTTAGACGTGGTGCTCATATCATAGATACTCTTTTTATTTTCCTTCAAAAATCTCAAGTTACAAATAAACCATGACACTGGAAATAGATTAGAAGCTTCTCAACTTCTAAAAAACTATCAAAGTTTTCCATCATGACTCTTGTGAAAGAACTGATCCTGCTTACCATTATTATTCTATTTTAATTATTACATAAACAGTCGAACCAGCAGGATTACTATTATAAATTAAGTTTTAGTTAGACGTAATAATCTTCAGTTTACTCAGTCACATCTTTATTCTTCACTTTCTGTTAGAAAACTTCTGTATAATAAAATAACAAATGTGTATGAGGCTGATTATAGTCTGCAGGATGAAAACATGACGTACCTAGCATCCATCGTTTGTTTTGTTTTTATAAGCATATAGGAGACTATATTATTTGGTACCACTTTGCAATAAGGGTACTATATAATATAATAATAAATGATTTATAAATGCTTCATAAATAGGTTGTTGACCAACACCTTGTACCTATCTTAACGACTGCCACATGTCATGAGGTTTTTTTGTTGTTTTATTTGGGTGAATATGAGGTGCTGTTGCTTAGGGCTCTTATTGTGAAGGGCTTTTAAAGGAAGTTGTTTCACAGTGGTTGTCTAGATCAGCGGTTCCCAAACTTTTTGGCTTCTGACCCACAAAATGACAGTGGCAGAGACTCGTGACCCCAACCATCACTGGCAAAATATACAAATACTGCTAATAAACTAATTAAACAAGGATATAATGACACTACAAACATCTACAACTATTATACTATGTTTATTCAACTGTTTGTAACAGTTTGTAGGGGCAAATACATGGTATTAGCAAGGATTTTAAATTCACTTTCAGTTCTGGAGAAAATCCCAGGACCCCAATTTGTTGTTTCAGGACCCACAGTGGGGTCACGACCAACTTAGGGAACTACTGGTCTAGATCATAGATATCATATATATCACTAGATGTCTCACCCTCGCTGTTCGTCAATGGACCCTGACGTCCCTACGCCGGCGGCCATCTTACTTTGTACAGCTGCCCCCTTTCTTACATTGTTGTCAATGGAGCATGTACTAATAAATACCTCTAACTTGCTCAATTTTTTACCGATTTTCAAACGGTTTGCATTTTTATAAACGTCAGAAACGTGGCTGTGAATATATATCAAAATATAACGATAATGGTTGGGAAATTCATAAATTGTAAAAGTATCAAATCTCAAGTCTATACATAATAAGGTTTGTAAGAAAGTAACCTGTTTGTAAATCTGTTCATTTTTCATCGAGTTAAGAGTGTTTTTAGTTAAGTTGATGCTCACCTTCCATCTGCTGCCATAGAGAGCAGAACGTCAGCTGTACGAAGCAAGACGTCCGCCGTGTAGGGACGCCGTAGAGTCCCACATAGGGCATCTAGTGATATCTATGGTCTAGTTAATAAAGATTTGTCTTCTGACTTATTTAAACCAAACAGCCTCATATTTTAGAAGTTCCATCAAGTATTTACTCATCCATAAGATCCAATAAATAAACCACGAGTAAAACTGATAAAAACACCTCGTTCAAAGTTTGCTAAAAAGTTTTAGGACTTTGCATTAGCTGAAACACAGCAAGCAGATGTTTCTCTCATCACATCAACCTTTTTAAACCTCCATGTTGAGCACATGACCTTTAAAAATAACTTTCCCTCAACACTAATAGGATTTAAAATGGTCACACTACAGATTTGATCCTTTGGAGGAGTAAAAATGTCCAGTACTTCCTCACATCTTTAACTTGTCAAAGTAAGAAGAAAAAACGTGTTTTATTTGTGAACCTCTGAACAAAAGATCCTCAGATTTTGAAAGAAAAAAAAAGATAACATATTGAGCTCTCTATTGTTGCATTTCTACCACAGAGTAGGTCTACTGCTCAGTTCTCCAGTTGAAGTCAATACAAGCCATGCAAACAGCTTCAGCCATATTTCAAACATCTTGTCATTTATGAGCTCTCATAGGACGAGACAGCACTCAAACACATGTGGTCTTTCATTCATTGTCTCCTGTGGTCATCATAAAGCTGCCAACGATGACTGTGTTCACATCGCTGACGTGAAGCAGCTCAAGCATCATTTCGTTTCTGCAACAAGCTCTGGATTCAGTCGAGAACTGACACTGTCAAACAAGGAAGCAGCGAGGATACCTACCACAAACCTAGTGAGGCCTGTGCCCCCAGCATTCCCCACAAACATCCCTGAGCTGGACTCGAACGTCAGAGGCCGAGCGCTCCTGGTGAAGGCCACTTTATGGTATTCCTCACAGTCCATGTAGAGACGCACCTACGTGGAGGGGTCGTGCACAGAAAATTATAAAAAGTTGCTGCTTTTGATTGCAGAAATACCTCCAAACACTGGTGTGGAGGCTGCAAACCTGCAATAATCTGTCTGTATAATCTATAAATAACACATTTTCTTTTCCTCACTCTAAACCTGACCCTCACCTCTGCACCTTGTACGGTGAGTGTAAACCTCGCCCATCTTCCCGTCAGGTCTCCCATTTTGAAGGAAGCCGCCTCCTGGGTTCCAGCTCTCGTTTCCGGGTCAGTGTAGTACAAAATGACACTCTGGGCTCCATCCTCCACCTCAGACAACGCTACGCCGAGCTGCACAATCTGACACCAAGACATTTAAGTATACATCAGGTGTTTGTTTACACTCAAGAGGGAGTTTGATTCAATCACAGCGTCTCACTTTCTGATATGCATCCGTGATGGCGAACAGCACACCGCCACGCCGCGTGGTTGGTTTGGCCGTGACCGTGATGGCAAAGTCGTGGTAAAACGGGTCGGGGACGAAGGACTTCGTGAGCCGACCCACGTTGGCATCTGGGCCGAAGCTGTAGGCGGGATAACCCTCGAAACCAGTGACGAATGAGACAGAAGGTGGGAGGGGAACGCCGATCAACTCCGTCAGATCCAAGGAGCTTTGAAAAGCACGGCCTGGAAAACAACAAACACAAGAGGTTGGAAATGTGCTGCTGGAGTGGAAAAGAAAACAATTCTCATCCACTGAAGTCTATAGAGGTCATCAGTGGCTTCCTGACACCAGAAATAATAAATAGAGCAGGAAACTGACAGCTGTTGTATGGAAACGCTGTTTAAACTAAAACTAAAAGTGCAGAATATGACTTTTCACATACGAACATTCACTTTTTGTTAACCTAATTTAAAATAAAGCTCAAATCTGACACTTCAAATACAAAAAAAAGGGCAAAAATTGATTTTACACATTTTTGCAACTAAATTGTGGCAAGAAAACTAGCATGACATTCTAATGACTGTTGCACAAAAAGCTATTTAACAAAAAAATGTACTGATTTCAACTGAATTTGTTTTGTTATGGCAAAGTTTTTAACTACTTGCAGACCATAGGAGTTTTTGTAAAAAGCAACTCGGATCATAAAAACAAGTTAATTGTTGTATTTATTTCATTACTTTTCTTCTTTAATCAGCAGGATGAAAAAGGCTCAAAGTGTTCATGTTGTATCTGGTTTCTGTTGTTTACGGAACCTCAGAATTCTGAAATTAAAGTCAGAATTCTGACTTTTTTTCTTTTTCTTAGGTGGCCCTAATCCTCTTCCTTAGTTGTTGGTTTTATGAATGACATCTCCAAAAAAATTGTGTCAAAATAAGCTTGTGAACGTGTGACGATCCAGGGTTTGTTACTGCTAAAAGACAGAATTCTCATTTTCTGAAACGTTAAATATTAGGAGATGTGACGTTTCTGCTTGACAGTTCTATTTGTGCTTAAAGCCAATTTCCCTCAAAGTTTTTTCCTCTCATCACTGCTCAAACGCACACACATAGTTGCAGTCTTGATCCATTTATCTCACATTTGTCTTCAGGGACTTGGAGAACATCTCACACACACCCCATAAAGTTTTCCAAGAACCTGAGAAGGAGTTTCCATCTGTAAACTGCTCTCACTCATGTCATCGTATTCCATAAACTTATCGTCACACCTATACATTGGGTTTTTTTCTGTCACAACTTAGTTTTTACAGGGACTCTTACTTTTTTGATGCACACAATCACATTATAAATGCTCTCCCATCAAAACAATTCAAAGTTTTTTATTCTGACCAACACACACCTGGTTCTCCTTAATGAGAAGACCCCAGGAACAATGGTCTGTTCTTTCAGTGCGTATAGAGAGCAGGTTATAAAGTCTGGGCATCTGGAAGTCATTAGGTTAGACTAAAACACACATGCTGCGCAGTGGCTGCTCCCGCAAATTAGACTCACCGCGTGGCGTGTGTGTGTGTGTGTGTGTGTCCGTGTGTGAAGAAGTGACAAAAACAAAAAAACGTAGAACAAAAATATTAAGACTTCCACATGTAAGCAGTGTGTGTTAATGTGTGTGGTCAGTTCGGTTAGTCGCTAGGGGGAGAAACTTATATTTTTCCAGTGTTTAATTGGACCGAAGCCCCTGCAGGAATTACAATTCCGACTGCTCTGCTGTGTAGTCTCCACTGCTGCTGAGTACTTGACTTTTACTGCATAATAATGTGTGTTGATTCTACTTAAAGATGCATTAGGGATACAGAAGCTGGGTTGGCATTTTAGTGGTTTAACAAAGAAGAGTTTATGCATCAACAGTAGCCTTTGTTAGACCAGTGTCTCACAAGTAACCTGATGCAAAATGAAAAAACATGCAAATGTTCAGTTAGGATCAGATTGAATTTGTACTTTCAACACTTGATTTGCAACATTTACGCAAATGTGCAAATTTCATTCATGCAATTAAAGCCAGAACCGGACTGGGCTGCAACAGTTGGAGTGAAATTGCACAGATTTAATGCGAGTTTCAAAGATGTCTCAAAACATTCTCCGGGATTACTAAATTCCTCGAATGAGTTGCAGGGACTTGCTCATGTTGCAGGATTGTTGCAGGATTTTTGAACAATTTCTAAATATTTGCACATGAACCTCTTTTAAAATATTCAAAAATATGTCTAGAACTCATCTTGAACCCCAACTGTGATGAAAAAAAGACATAAGACGATCTGTGACAAAATTGTGTCAAGAAAATTTGCACTACAGTTTCTTTGCAGTTGCGTCATGTGACCCAGGCATATATTAAACTTGTCACAGAAATGTTAAGATTCCAAGTGAAAATGTGCATCAGGAGATACAGTATGATGCAAGACTTGTAAAATAAGTCAAATCTTTATTCTGTGTAATTTTTTTTAAGATAAAAGTAAATAAATCTTGTTTTTGTCCCACATTTCAGACACAAACTATAAGGCTGATACTGTACAGTGAAATACATGCAAGCCAAAGAAATGATGAAAATATTTTCCAAGTACTCTTTGACCCATATCCCATTCCAAACACTAAACCCTGGAATCAGAAATTGGTGACAGGCTTGCTGGCAGCCGTTCTCCGGGACACGAACGTTGCTCTGCAGTGTTTTCAGGGCTGACGTCCTGCCAAAGAGCGTCTGCCAGAATTCCCACAGCTCAGCCCGTCATTTAGCTCCGACTCTTGTCTGTGACTTCAGTGCAGATGCTTCTCTACAGGGTCAGAGGCCTAACAGCTGGACCCATCGCTGTGGAAATGTGGATCCAATCTGTTCGAGTTCTCATAATGCAACAAGACTCCAGGCATTTTGGGAAGTGTCCACTTTCGTGCATTATCCTGTCGTGATTGTGTTGAAGGAGCTTTGTGTTTTTCGGTGGATATCTTCATTTTAACGCTGAACAGGTTGGAAGTAGGACGTTACCCAGAGCAGTTGTGAGAAACTTGGTGAGTAATTCGAGTCAGGGCGTGATCCCTCAAAGTCATCAGCTCTGGCAGCGTTTGTGCACCACCTGCACTGGAGCGCAGCAACCAAACGAGATGCAGTAAACGACCTCTAGCTTGAATTTATCACAACTTCAAAGTGTGGAAGTGAAGAACAAGATGCTGCCATGTGATTAAGCCTTTGAGCCACTGAGGATTTGCACAAGCTTAATAAAAGGTAAACTCCCTTTTCATGGAAAAATGAAGACATGTTGGGGCAGCTGTCAAGAGTTTGGGAAAAGTTCAACGTAGAAAAAAACCACAGTGACCTGAAAACTGATCTGAAACAGCAAAACTTTTCTTTCAACATAGAAAAAGTGTAGAAAAGTTCAATGTTTCCAGGAAGAGTTATTAGGTTATGAGAGAAAATGATTCTAAAACTTGTCTTACTTGCAAAATTTAATTAAAAAAAAAAAAACTGTGCACACATTTAAATGAAATCTTGTTTTAGAAAACACAATCCAGAGCAAAATGACATCGGCTTCATTGAAGGAGGCCAAAACAACGTTTGAGCTTTCAAAACGCTCGTGTTTACTCACCTGTTGTAGAAAGTGAGCAACCTCAGTTTGGAGAAACAGATACATTCAGATCAAATTCACAAGCTGGTCCCAGCAAAAACAGTTCCTAAGTGCATTCTAGCGATGTGACGTTCATGAACGAGTCAATCTATTGAACGGCTCTTCACTTTGAACGAGGAGAACAGAGTCCTCGTAAAGAACCGTTCATTTCTTTGTATGGCTCTTTATTTAAAACAACATCAGTGAGCATACAAACATGGACCCATCAGTTCTATCGGGGAAGCTAATTAGTGATGCGCACGTAGGTGTAGCAACAAAGAGTGTCCCCAAACATAGTTCCACATGATTTTTTTTTTTTCAAAATATTGCAAATAATCCATAAAAGTCTTTTGAACGGCTCTTTGAGCTGAATGGCTCCCTTTAAAGAGCCTGAATCCCATCACTAGTGCATTCTAAACTCAAAAATATATGGCAGTTCATGCAGCAGCTGTTTTATAAATCTTTACACTGCCATCAGTTCCTTTAACTTGGTAAATCCTAATTCTAGTGGGAACGCACAGAACTGTAAGCGTTCATTTCAACTTAAAGAAAAAATAGATATTTAAATGATTAATAATCCATTATTTAGGTTTTAAAGCAGGGGTGCGTATAGGGCCCAGGTAATCCTTTTACTAGGCTGGATGCCACTCAACTTCAAATGAAAAAAGTAAGTAAACTCAGAGGGAAAAAATAACAAGCAGAGGTGTTTCTGCAAATTGACTAATTCATACATCCGATCTGAGCCTGGATTGGAGTCAGCAAACAAAACAGCAGACGAGCATCAGGAGATAAGACAGGTAAACCAGGCCTGGACAGGCAATCTGGCGTACCCGTTAATGCCCGGTGGGCTGACGCACGTTTGTTCTGCCCGGGTACCCGAGTGTTACGAAGAGCGCAGCCCGTGATCGCATACGGCCAAGCTGTAGAGTGAGCTTGTTGTGATTTCCACTTCCCATTCTGAGCACTAAAATAACCACAGATGTTCAGCAACTTTGGGGGAAATTATATGATCAAGGGTATTTCAAACGCCACACAATATTCAGTTTGAATTTTAAAAAGCAGGCCGACAGAACAGACAAATAAAATTACTTTTTTTTTTTAAACCAAGTAGTGAAAGACAAATCAATCCAATTACTTCTTTGAAAGTGTTACGATCTCCCATCTTCAGACCCGATTCTTCCTCCTGTCAGCTCCAGCTGACAGTGACAGCTCCTGGCTCCGCCCCCTGTCGCCGGAGCAACACGCTGAGATCGCCCAGCTGCAGAGCATTACGCAATCATCTCCGCGTGTTCATAAGCAGGGAGCGGTCAGCCATTCGGGGGGAAACTAAGCAGACTAAGTTCTGGTGAATAGTTCTCCCCCCCTTGGTAGCTGAACCATTTGTTTCTTGCGCGTTTCGTAGTTTACTCTTTTCTAGCTTCGTAGTCCGGCAGTTTTGTTTTGTAAGTTTAGTATTCGTAGTCGCCTGCCGTTTATTTTCTGTGTTGCTTTAATTGCCACAGACTCCTTTAGTTATATTTAAAACTCCCTTAGTTATCCTTTGATATTAGTAGCGTTTATCGCCTTCCTTTGTTATTTGTAGTTTATCATAGTGCGTTTGTTTTGTTGTTACTTACCCTTTTGTGGTATTTATAGCGTTAGTCGCCTACTTTAGTTCATTGTAATCTCCCTTAGTTATTATATTATCTTTATCTTGTTATCGAACCTCTTTTAGAGAGCGTTCTTAGTTTAGGCCATTTTGTTTTATTAGTTTAGTTAGAGTTTTTCCCCTTTTCGGGTGATTTTTCGTTAGGAGCGATTTTTAGTTCGTTTATCTTTTTGCAGCACCTCCTCTGCCTGATTAATAATAATAAAATATTCTGATAATTCGTACTTTGAGTTTCTGGCCTTTTGTGTTAGTCCTCCTTTTGTGTACTACTCCTAGACCCTTTTAGGGGGACGTAACAGAAAGTATGGGATTAATCAATAAATCTAATTTAACTCTGAGTCCAAATGATCAAGAAGGCCCAGTAATCTGCACAATTTTACATGAAAGATTTAACTTGAACAAATAAAACGGGTCTCATTCTTTCTATTTAGTTAGACTAGATCCGTCTAACCTGCTGTCAGGTTTTATTTGACAGAGCAGAAGCAGCCACCATGCAGGACCTTTAGGTCAACTGCTAAGACCACACAGCCTGTGTGTTTAAGCTGTAAATGTATATATGCTAGTGTGAGACCCCGTTTAGCACAAAGCTGCTGTGTTTGCTTTGAGTTCAGGTGTCAGGTCTGCATCACTCCTGGTGAAAAACAGCAACCGTGACAGATGAACTGATCTAGTTCAGGAGGGGATGTCAGAAACAAATACACTGCACTCTAGAATCAATATTTCTACAGAACAGACTCACTTTAACGGAGCGAACAGAGACTGACATCAGCTTTAGATCAACGTAGATCATGGAACGTTTTATAGAAGGTACAGAGAACTGAGGTAACACGGACCCTAACCCTACAGCAGGATATCCAAACATACAGTATGTGATGACCAGAATAATCAACAATCAACATAAAGACAATCAGAAGATTAGTTTAAAGACTTTGTAGCTGGAAAATGAGACGTTCTGCAATTAAAAATTATAATAAAGTGGCGCCTAATTCAGCGAAGCATCACCACAAGATCAAAAGTCAGTTCCCCGTCCACCTGAACTTTAAGGAAGTAAATCTAAAAGTTTTCCAACAAACTGCAGAGGAGCGTCTTCAGTGTTTTACAATATAATCTGCATCAAATAGAAAATACAATGTGAGTTTTTACGCCATGCTATTTTATTATTTAACCAAGAAAGTCCCATTGAGAGTCAGAATTCCTTTTGCAGGGGAGTCCTGGTCTGTACCCTATAGGACATGTTGTGATCTGTGGGGAAAGCTGGGGTATCTGGAGGAAACCCACACATGCAGAACATGCTAAATCCACATAGACAGGCCACAGCTGGGGTCTGAACCTGTGACCTTCTTGCTGCAATGCAACAGTGCTAACAACTGCACCACCATGCAGCTCAGTTACAACATATGTGAAGCTCTTAATTCTACAAACCTTTTACTTCAAAAGGTGCCTTAATGAAGCTCCGATTGCACGTTGTGTATTTTTGTTCAAATGCGCCAATATTCATAAAGCATGCTTATATTTTTTGTTGAACTGTCAAAATATTAATAACATGTATAATGAAACACTTTAGACTAAATAAGGTGGATAAATGATAAAACATGGACTCAGAAAAGCAAAAAAAAAATAATGTGGCAAAATATATCAACTAGATTTTGGACAAACAACAGATTCATAGGACTTTATTTATTGTGACCTCATTAATAGTTTTATTTTAGACAAATAAAGTTTACCTGGTAACACTGAAGGCTTTGCAATTGAACACATTTGCCATCTCAATTTTGATCTTGGCATACCGTTTGTTTTTTTGCCTTGATTTTAGAGGGAACTACAATGTTTGCGATGTCGAATAAACTCAGAAAATTGCTGAATGCATCAATATCCAGCATATTGGATTTTCCTGGCATTGTGTTTTTTGTACTTTCTAAGATGATCACAAAAAGGGAGATTATATTTATTGTGATTTTTTTTTTTTTAAATCGATTGAGCAACTAGTGGAAATTCTTTCTGTAAAACCCAGCTTTACTCAATCAGAATCACCTCCTGATTCTGTAAACTGAGAGCAAGTCGAGGCTAAACAGTAACTACTCAGAAGGGCTTCACATAAAAGCTACTGAACAATACCAGTCAGACACAGTAGGAGCAACACGCCTGTGAATACAAAAGCACAAACACACACCCAAAAAAGCCTCGAACTCTGTGAGCTACCAGATTCTCTCCATTTATTCCAGCTTTTCAGAGACGTTTTTATCCAAAACAGACAGCCTGTGGTTGATATGACCTCTGTTTATTGATCCCAGCAGGGAAGTAGATTATATGGTGTTGCAAGCACCTTCCTGCTGAAAGTGAATCATATGAGCCACACATGGAGAGGGCTACAGAGGATTATGATTTATATGGGAACAATTCCTACCGTTACTAATCTGGGCTCAAAATGAAGGAAAAGCAAAAATCACTTAATTTGTGACGCACTGTAAATTTTTCAAAACCCTTTAAATACATTCAGGCCTTTTTACAGTCAAAATATGAAGTATCGTTACAAAGAAGTCCTTCATGTCCTTGGAAATGCAAACACATAAGTGGGAAGTTACCCCATGCAGCTTTAAAATCCAGCATGAGCATAAGAAGAGCTTGTTCTCCGTTTGCTGAAACGTTAACCAGAGAGCTGGTTTAATGTAAAAAGGTGGGAAAAGTCTTTGAAGTTTGCAAACCCAGTGACTGGAAAGGGCAGAAAAAGGAAGGAAGCATATTCTAAAATTTAAAAAGAGGAAAAATTATGGCACCAAAAAGTTGGATCCAGCATCTCTTCATGGTTTGGCTGCACCAAGACATCACTGATAACCACTAAAGTAGAAACAGCTTTTATAGACAGTTCATCTCAACAAGTTGCGAGATGCACCAGATGGTTTACAAGAAGGAATTCAGAAGGAGCTGATCTAATTTAGTTCTATAAAATAAAAGAAGCCATCAGACTGAGGTGTAATTAACTGATCTGTAAAGGCATTTTTTTTGGCCATTCCCTTTGAAAACAATAAAACGGTGTTGAAATATCATCAACATAAAAGCATTTCTTGGTGACATGATACGCGTTAGTGTTTGATACCGACCAGGTGGGCTTCACGTTCTGTGACAGACGTTAATCAACAGAAATCAGCGCTCCAGATGCTCCTGATGATGCAGAACATGATCAACAGCGAGGCTAAATCATAAATATCTGCACATCAACAACAAAGTAAATCAAAGCACTTTGGTTAACGACATCACCACCAAATTCTGATTTCAGAATAAAGTCAGGTTTCTGAGTGGCATGTCCTCGTTTAACCTCCGCTCACAGCTTTCGTCAGCGCTACTTAAAAGAAAAGTCTACTTCAGCATTGTGTGAGGGCTCTGATTATTCTGGCACGGACGATTAATTCCTAATGTTGGAAAAGTAAATAAATAAGAGCCCATGCAATTAGCTTCTTCTGGTAAGGGGAAACAAATCCAAAATATTGAATGTTTTTAGGGAAATTCCACAAAAGCCAAACCTTACATGGTCCCACAAGGAGGAAACGATCAGTAGGGGAGAGAAGGAAGCATTAGTGGCTTTGGGAGCAAAATACACAAAATCAAGTAGTACTGTGGGTTTCAGAGTGAAATTACAAGGTTGAATAAAACAAATGTACTTTTGGAATTTTAACCCTTTAATCTTATACTTCTAAGTTTCTAGGAGCTTGAGGTTGAATTTTCTGCCCTGAAATCGGCAAGTGCAAATTTTATTTTGTTTTATTATTTTTGCATTATTATATAATTGCAAAATAAATGTTAATATAAAAGTAAATTATTTTTATGATGACATAGCCAACAAATGTTCCAAGTTTTTAAAAACCTGAGTTTTCAAATTCCTACGTGTGTTTGGCTTTTAAGGGTTAATGACAAAAATATCAAAACAAATCACACTGAGTTATGTATATTCTTACAATTTTAACATATATGACAATGTGAGCATCTTGGCAATGTAGTGAATGGAGAGTTTATTCTGAAAATCTAATTTTTTTCAAAATAAATATTTATCTATCTATTTATTATTACAGTTACAATGCAACCATATAATAAGGACTTTTTTAAATCAAAATCACAATGTTCTCCCAATTATTTACATATGTTTTAACCATAAATTTTATTTCAACAATTTTTTTCATACATTCTTATTTTCTCATCTAAAAATGTTTACTTAAAAGAAATTGGGGAAAACAGTTTTTTTTAAAACGAGCCATGAAATGAATCTTGTAAAGTATTTATAGCAACACAAGTCAAAGAATTCACATACGTAGCATTAGCTGCCTTACGCTAACAGGAGCTAGTGATAACATACCAGACATTAAATCAATGAGGTGTAAATTACCAGCAGTGTTCAGTTCAGTTTGATGATAAAGCACCAGGTTACAACATCTCAGAGCGATGACCGACAGGTTAACAGAGCAAAAGTGATCAAGAAACACTTTTTTCACATGAAAGAACACCATCATCAGACAGGAAGTGATCAGGCTTAGAGTGTGTCACATCTAAAACAGTCTGGGTGGAAACAGTCCCTAATCGTGTTCCTGGTCTCATATTCTGTACAATAAGATGATGATCTCTGCTTCGGTAGATGATCCACATTTTCTAATCCTTCATTATCTAGCATCATCAAACTACCCAGCCCTACTTACAATCTAGTTATGATTCATTCTGTGCATCAATTTCTGGCCAAATAAAATGACAATCTTCCCCGAAATCAGCAAAACGAGGTCAGGCCTTGTGATTCCAACAACAACATTTAAGCCATCGAGCAAAACTCCCAGATTTGAGCAGACAGGCTTTGTGTGAAGCGGTCGTACTCCTTGGTTTTGCCTCTATTTGGCTGTGATATGAACTTTGCAGCCGATGAGCTTCCAATTGAATGATCTCATTGTAAAACAATAAAACTTTTGTTTGTTTTGCATCAGATAAAGTGATTGGGAAAGGAAAGCAGTGGCTTACCAAAATCTACATTTTTGATGTAAAACCAAAACAAGATATGCGATTTATACAAGATCCTCCAGAACGTTACTGAAACTGTGGTGAATTATAAAGATGAAGCTTTAAATACTAAACCCTCACTTATGGTCAGCAGTTCTGCCACAAACTGAATTTTGGAGAAAATGATTCACGTGCCTGGAATAAAAGAGGGAGAAAACGTGGTTCTTGCATGTGTTAAAGTCTAGATGTCAGCAATCGGTTTGCCCAACAACAACCCCAGAGGGGCGCTGGCAGCAGGAAAGAACCAAATATTCTGTTGCTAGTTGCTGGAAACCTTTGGAATGGGATTTAGCTGCAGTGGGTTTTGTGGTAAAATCAGTCAACCATCACACATGTATTCTTTAATATTAATTCTCTGGACTTGCAAAAAAATGAGCTGACAAATAAAGAATAGCAAGGAAAACTTTTACTTAAAATGTATATACTAACACAGAAATGCCTCCACCCAAAAAACAAACACTGAAATACTTAGAAAAATCCAGTAGGTAGCAGTAATGAGTGATTTTACTTGAACTATCCGACATCGTTGACAATTTTAATCTTTAACAGCAACAATAGAGACAATGCTATGAATATTGTATATTAAAATGTCCAAAAATGTTGATACAGCACCATTGCTGTGGCTTCGAGCACATGCTTAAAGTGATAATATGCAGTTTTGCTTGTTTTGCGCGCCCTCTGGTGTCCGTTTTAAATCTCTGCCATTCAAAAGTTAGCCCATTGTTTCAGCTTATTAACGCCTAAATCTAACTGTTGAAATGTCTCCTCAGCCTTCATAGTTTTCTACAGGAGCGGTTATTTACTCCTTCAAAGAAATCAGCTGTGTTCAAGCAGGGAGAGATTGAAACAAATCAGGAATCATGAGCTAAAAAACACTCCAGCACTAGCATAACAGCTAGCCACATTGGGTTAGCCTAACCCTCATGAGATACGTGACTTCCTGGGTACCGTGACGGCGATTTTGCGATCGTGGTATTCCGTAAAGAGTCATATTAGCACAGACTGGCTCAAGGAAAAGATTTAAAAATATGAAAAAGTTGCATATTATCACTTTAAGAACCAAAACCATTAGGGGACATATAAAAAAGGTTGTGACATCAGTTTCCCCAAAACACCTGCTTGTCGTGCTCACGCGATACAGTTTTTAAAATTCTATAATTTGGAGCGCAACCCTAAATGATTATTAAAGCCGACTGCATGGAGAACAAATGCAAACGGCAGATAAAAGTATCAACAGGAAAACTGAATCAAAGAAAACCATTATCTCAGCAACATTAACGCTTTTAGCCATGTTTGGGTTCTTGCTGCGTATAAATGTGTATAAAATTGAACTGAATGTCTCTAATTGATACTTAGTACTTAGCAGCGTCCGTTGATGTCACATCCAGTGACACTGAGGGAATTTCAAGCCTGAATCGAAGAGCATTTTACAGCTCAGCCTGTACAAGATAATGGAACGATACATGGGTGACCTCATTCTTTATAGTTTAAAATGCTTCATCTATTAACTTAAAAACACTGAACATGCATGATTTTTTTTTAAACAAATCCTCTCCACGTCCCTTTAACTTGACATTTTAATTTAAACTAAAGAAGAGTTTTACAGCTTGTTTTGCTGAACTCTATTAGGAAAACAAGCACTATTGTTGTTGAATATTACAATGGAAATATCAAAAACCAGTCTTTATGCTAGTTGGACATTTAGGAGAGTTGTCGTTCATTTGATTGTCAAATATATATTTTTGTAATTTGTGTCTGAGATATATTAAAATCCTTTGC
Organism: Callopanchax toddi; assembly: GCA_006937965.1. NCBI lineage: Eukaryota > Metazoa > Chordata > Actinopteri > Cyprinodontiformes > Nothobranchiidae > Callopanchax > Callopanchax toddi. Next base: position 789,737 of record SSNR01000131.1, read on the forward strand.
CTACTTAAAAGGTCAGAATTTAGCCGCCGATCGATTCTAAAAGTCTTCTTTTGAGCAGAGACGAGGGTAGCAGCCGACTTGGTTTCGTCCCGTCTAAAGCCTGCAGTAAAGGTTTACTAATGACCCGTTGAGTCGTATCTGATGCAGCCGGGTTGATGAAATACCAGCTTATCACCGTGACTGACGTTTTTGCAATTTGGACATAATGGAGACTTTCACCAACCATTAATAAAAGGTGTTCTCGTATCTGCTTTGACATTTCAGGTTGGAGGCTCATCGGGCATATTTTAGAGAGCAGAGGGCTCCGTTAGAAATGCCTGAAGAAAAATACTGCTAAAAAGACAGATTACAACAGGGAGCTTCCTTCCAGGCAGATTTAGAAGGCCTCTCCTTCTATAGTTCTCACACTGCACTACACACTCAGACACACAACGGGAGCTTTATGCGCGACAGGTAAAGTGAGGGAAACGGGGGTTGAGCATTACGCAGAGGGCATTCTTGTATTTCATCCAACTTTCATCTGAGACAGGATCTTCTCAGTGAGAGTCATCAGCTCTTTCCTGGCTGGTGGTCTCACACAGTACTCCGTTTAACATATGTTAATGTATGCATTGGAAACCCCTTATGGTAATAGTTCATGTAAATATGGTCTTTGATGACCAGTTTTTTTTATGCAAACAGTTTACAGAAGGCACAATATAAAAAGAAAGGATTGGCCAATTCTAAAGTGGAGTTTAACAGCAGCTCTCCAGCAGATTTTACAAGAGAGTGACGCCAGCAGACCACGAAAGACAGGAGCTTATAAGGACTTCCTAATGAAAACAAACATGGCATCCAGAAGGAGAGGGCTGCTGGAAAATCTGAGCAGATTAAGGTCCAGGTGTCACATTTATGTCATTATATTGGTATTTTATTATTGCTTTCCTACCATTTAGAAAGTAAAACATCTTTTATTATGCTCCAAATTTGGCATGTTGTATGTATTTAAACAAAAATGCTACATTTGACAATACGAGAGGCGAAAAGGTGAATCAGCTAGTGAGCGGAGGCGTTTTGGTCAGAGGCTGATGGGGATTTAAAGTCCTGGAGAGTGTTCCCATAAAAAGCCAAGAGACTAGAAAGAAGCTGGCTCACTGATTCGGATCTTTCCCCTCCATTCCTGTACAAACTGGCAGGTTCAAGGCTGAAAGGAGCCAAAGGCCAAAAAGTTCATGTTAGTGGTGCCAAGTGCTCCTCCTGTCCGTCTCACCCAAAACACACACTTACATGCACCCAAACACACACACACACACACAGTCCTCCGCTTCTTCAAACCTCTTATCATCCCTCCCAGTACGGGGCACCAAACGGGCCACGTCAGCAACAGGACAATATCACCTTTGTGGAGCAAAGCAAAATATTTGAAGTTTTTTTTAAATATATTTTTTCACTCCGAGCCCCCCCTGAGGTTGCTTCACTTTTCAATTACAGGCAGCTCTGTGAGAGAGGTTTAAGTTATGAAAAAAGGGCAAGATGAGTTCAAGATTTTTATGAAAAACAACAAAATATCTATTATTTTTATTTAAATATCTCCAGTCCACAGATTCCTGTCCAGTTTAGGTTAAAAGTATAAATCATTTATGAAGTATTCAGTTCAGTTTTTGTCTCAGTTATTACCTTTTAGTATATATTCATAAGACTGATTAAATATTACTGAATTATCATATATTTATATATACAGGACTGAAAATTGGCCTAAATTATGCTCTAAATAGTTCTTTTCCTGCTGCAGAGTCCATGACTCTACAGCCACTGAAGATTCCGATCATGATAGAATCTAAAAAGAAATACAGTTTGTACAAAATAGGTAAACATCTTAAAAACTCTCCAACTTGACTCTAAATACGTCCACTTATTTTGTTTTAGAAGCTCATTCTCTGGTGCTGCTTTTAAGTTAATTAAACCAAAAACCCTTTGATGCTGAAAGTGGCCGTTCACGGGGTTCAGAGGTCACCAGACTGAGTAAACAGCTTCTTGTTTTGGTTTACCCCGAGTCGTGTTTAACCGGCTGTAGAAACTGATCTCTGACCAAAGTGTCAGAGAAACAAACGACCAACGAAAAAAAGGAATGTCAAGGATTCAATGCTATTTAATGAACCGGAGCAGAGAGATTACATTAATATTATCAGGAAGCAATTAAAAAAAAAAAAAAAGGAGACAAAAACTGGTTCAAAATTCTAAGATCAAATAAATGTGATTTGAAGGAGGGAGGGAGAAAAATAGAGAGGCACCTGGCTGCAGACACAAGATGGCGGACAGCCACTGTCGTACTACCGTACCGGAAGCCCTCTACCGGAAGTGACATATTTCTCCATACCGGAAGCGATTATCCTTTTTCTAGATTGGCTGTGGGGATTTCAAGCAAGGTCAACAACCCTCCCTCTAACCTAACCAATTCCGGTACGTATACGGAGGTTGCTGTCTGCCATCTTTGTCCGCCATCTTGTGTCTGCAGCCAGGTACTCTTAGAAAAATAACAGAAAATTCAGGGATGGGAATAAACACAATGAAGCTATTTTTAAAGTTTCAAAAAAGAAAATTATAGAAAACTTAGAACGACAGAAGTTAGATGAGACGGAAAGAGACGGCAAAAAGACAAATAGAAACAGAAAGAAAGGAAAAGACATACAAAGAAAAATAGACAAACAACAAATGGAAGTAGAGTTCTCAATTTTGATCCGACCTTTCGGTTTGGGTCGGGCCGAATGATTAAAGTAATAGATCGGGCCGAGTCAGGTTTGGAAAGAAGAGCGGAAAACTTGTCATCATTTTTAAAATAAAGAATGCTGAATTCTGTTCTGACAAAATTAATAATACTGCACTGTAAAACCTAACAGTATATATTAATAAACAAAGTGAGTCCAAATAACTTATTTCCCTGAAAACGTTGCAGACGCTGACTTCAATCAAGTTCATCTTACTCAAAAATGAAGAACTCAACAACTAACTCTGCAGATTTGAGTACATGTATTTTATTCATAGTGTTCAAGTAATATGAAAATATCAGAATTTAGTCAAATCTACTCATTTTATTTGGGTAGATGTCATAAAACTCATTTTAAGTAAATTATAACAGTGGACCCTGCTGAATTGATGAATAGAATAGTTTGAGGGAATAAAATGGTTTAAGTTAAGTAGTTGAATTTATCCATTGAATTTGATCTACACATGTTGATATAACTATATATATTTAATTACAGTTAACTCAAAGTAAGTAGTTTTCTAAATGTTAACAATTTAAGTTAATAAACTTAAATGCAGCACGGCAATCGGTTTCCTCAGATCATTTGAGTTGAACTTACTTGGCAGATTTTACAGTGTGAAGCAAGATGCTGAGCTGTGAAGTGTGAGCAAAGTTCAGGCGCAGGAAAAACGTTAACGGCTCACTAAATGCAGCTACATGAGACACAGGGTCCCCCTCTCTCCCAGGGCCTGCCTGCTGTCATTAGCATTTCGGGATGTGGTTGATGGACTGAGTTAAAGATACTGTGTTTGAGGCAGGGAAGACAACTTCTGAGCCACACGGGGATCAACTTTTTCTTTAAAAAGTAAATAAATCAATTTGTAAAAAGTGGGGTCGGGCTGAATGTACAGGCTAGATATGCTTCTGGGCCCCCCATTGGCCAGTAAAAAATATATATTTTATTTAAACTTACACGCAGCTGCAGCACAAAGACCCACATCAAGATAGCAGAGTCCCCCTTCCTGCTCTGTTATTTTCTTTTTTCTCCTAATGTTGTGACTGTATACGAGAGGTTATCTGCCGTTTATCAGCTCGCCACCCTCTGCAGACGAGCTGGGAAGCCGTCTCTTTTTTTCTTCCTCCATCTTTCTCCTTGACTTTTCAATTTTCACTTAGTTGCACGTCATTTGCAGGCAGGCGCCTCTAAGAAGCCGCCCGGGTTTCTGTAACCAAGTCAAATCCCTCGAATGTAAGACGTCACTTTCCTGGTCAATAAAGCTGATTTTGAAGAATATTCTTAAACGGAGTTGGTCACAAAATCGTAAGCGTTGCAGATTGGGTAAACATGGTGGTGGTCTTGACTTGCGTGATGCGACACGTGATGTTCATGAGCAGAAACAGAAAAAAAACAGAATAATTTAACCATGGCTTAGAGGTAAAGACTCCACCCTTCTAGCAGGAGACCGGGGTTCAAGTCCCAGCCCGGGAATGTGTAAAAAACAAAAGGTGAATTTCCCTAAAAGAGTAAATTGTTATCATAGTTAAAGTGCCTGTGACTCCATATTTAAATCACTTTATATTAAACAGGTGTAATCTTTGATGCCTCTAGATTAGCGTTGCACCATTATAACTCAAAATACGCTGTAATTATTTCCTAACGAGCAACTCAGAGAGATCAGAAGAAAGCGCCGCCTTCCGGTTCTGCTGGGTTTCTCCTTATTTGGCAGCCTGACACTTCTGCTGCAGTAGGGGGCAGTGCTGTCGCGTGAAAGAGAAACGAAACTGAAACTAAACACTACACGGTCTATGGGCAATGGCGGCGGCACTGCCTCGCTCCAGGTGTCGTGAACGTGCATGTGGGAGGAGAATTGACCATATAAGCAAGTCCGGATCACTATGACCTCATAGCGGGCTGGAGTGAAAAAAACTGTTTGAAACCTGGGTCTGAAATCTGGAAGAGCTTCTCACTGGCTGGACTAGGAGACAGATGGACGCCGTTTTTTGCTCTTTCTGGCAGGTTTAAGGTGAGAACTCAACGTTGCAACATGATAGATAAGTCAGAAAACATGGAAAACAATGTCATGGGCACTTTAATAATCCACATATGCACTGAATGTGCTTATTTTTAAGTGCAATGTTAACCCTTTAGTATTTAAGATGTCCCACGTTGTCCCCAACCAACATGCTCGTTGTCCCACATGATGTTGGTTTGGATCTGGTCACAGACAAGTGTAGCCTGTACACCTTAATCCTCCCCTGTGAATGCTATGATGATGTGCTGGTTTCAGGTGTCAAGTTCTTCGGGTCAAAACAAAGTTACTTTGTTCATTTAGGGTCTTTTAGGGTTCGGTTTGAATTTTGGGGCCTTTTGAGAACTCCAGATGGAAGGACAAAAAAAACGAAAAGACAAGTCAGAAAGACTGCAAGGCTGGTTTAGAAAAGACAAGATGGAAAAAAATAAGAAGGACAAAAGAGAGAAAGACAAAGAGAAACAGATGGACATGAAGAAAGAGTAAATGATAAACTCAACAAATACACCAAGTGACTGGAAAACCCGTAATGTTTTTATCCAAATATGTAGCAGCTTATCAAGCCACACAGAACTCCCTCTGCTATCATTCCTCCTCTTTCCAGAGAAGCCTGCCCAGGCGTTCTGATCAGACACAGGCCTGGTGTCGTTTTCTTCATCACATAGAAGATCATCATGAAGCCTATCCAAAGTATTTTACACAGAGGGGAGGATCTGAGTGATACCATCTGTTTGGCTCTGCATTGTGAGCTGTTGGTTACAGTCTGAAGCTGCGGCTTCAGGCCAGTCCGCTCACTGCTCGCTCCATTCACCAGAGTGTGACTGGTGCTGGTTTACTGTCAGCGTTTAAAGAGCCATGACCAGCCTGGCTGGCCTGGAGCAGACTGACCAGTACGAAGAAATCATCCCTCTGATTTAGTGAGGGGAACATAAATCGTCTGAGGTCCAACACCTTTAGGAGAACCATCGGCTCGGTCTAGGTTACGACTTTCTGCACAGCTTTGGAAAATCTTCCAAATGTAGCTCACAGTTTCTCACTGGGTTGTGACTTTCAGACAGCATTCACAAGGAAGTTACCAAAATGTTCTCACTTTCCTTGCGCAGGATGCCGGACTTCGTCTCTGGTTTAATGGGATTCTAAACATCTTTGAAGAATTTACAAGAAAAATCTTCTCAAAAATAGTTATTGCTCAAAACCACCTTGCACCATGAGTCAGAAGAAACTTTGAGATGAGTAGTGACTGACTGGAGACAAAAGGACGTTGTAGATATGAGACAAAAACAACCTCTATTTTCTTCCTGCAGTGATGCGGACGCTGAACCGGTCTGTCGTGGTGAAGAAGGAGCTGAGCCGGAAAGCAAGGCTCACTATTTACCGGTCCATCTACGTCCCAATCCTCACCTATGGTCATGAGCTTTGGGTAATGACCAAAAGAACAAGATTGCAGATACAAGCGGTCAAAATGAGTTTCCTCCACAGAGTGGTGGAGCTCAGACTTGGAGTTCTCCTCCATATCGAGAGGAGCCAGTTGATGTGGTTCAGGCATGTTGTTAGGATGCCACCTGGAGGTCCTCCCAGCAGGACATGCCCGAAACACCTCCAGGTGGCATGTTAACAACATGCCACCTGGAGGTGTTTCGGGCATGTCCTGCTGGTAGGAGGCCCCCAGGTCGACCCAGGACATGCTGGAGAAAGTACTTCTTTAATCTGGTCTGGGAACCCCTTGGGGTCCTGCCGGAGGAGCTGGTGGAGGTGACCGGAGAGAGGACGGTCTGGGACACGCTAGTTGGGATGCTGCCCCCATGACCCAGACCCGGACAAGCAGAAAAAGGCAAGGCGAGAGACATTTAATGACTCAACTGCAACAAAGAAATGCACAAATGTTGCATCTCTTCACACTTTCACCAAATGCCAGTTCAATTCAATGTGGTTTGAACTGAAAATGTTTCTTCCTGCAACTTTGTGTCTCCAGCTAGTGGATGTGGACATGTATGAGGAGGTTGTCCTATTCACCTTCATAAACATCATTTGTACTTTTGACCTTCTCCTATTTTATATATTCTTTAGGAGGCTCTTAAAGGGCTGCAGTAAACACAGCTACATCAACAGGAAGAGACATGTTTACATGTGATTTATTTGGAGTCAATACAGAGAGCCGTTCATGAATGCAACCCTTTTAGTTTGCTTCCAGCAGAGCACCCTCTAGTTAATGAATCTGCGCCAGTGCCAAGTGATCTCATGAGAACAACAATGAAAAGTCAAACAATTAAAGAGGGACAAAGAGGTTGCCTGGAAACGAAGCGAAACAGAGCTGTTTTACATCTACATCGTCTTAAAACGCCCTGATTGCTTCAGTGTAGGAAAAGTTCATTTCTGAGGAGGAAATAACCTCAGTCCTTAACCTGAGAGTAAAACAACGGAGGAGAATTAGCAGCTGTCGGCTCAAACTCACTGGGTTCAAGATGCATCCTAAAGAAGACAATCTAATTTAGAAAACTCATCTGAAAGGAGCTTTTATGGGTCTAAAATGACATGGATGCCAGCATTTTGATTGGTAAATTCAAAATAATGAAAAATGAACATCTTTGTTTTCTTCATTTTATCCTAGATATGAAGTTGGATGAAGAAAAACAGATATGAAGTCAGAAAGTCTACAAAAAAAACAAAAAAACTTTTGCCATTAAAGATGTCATTTCCCCCAAAAAAAGTTACAGAATGTACTAAACCTAATCAGCTCTTAGTTTCAAGGCGTTCTGATCTTTCTGTAAAACATCTTAAACTCTGGCCTTTAAATTCAGAAGATTTGCTTTAAAACTAACCTATAAAAATATAAACACTTTTTAGCTTAAAAACCATTATCCAAACTGTGGTTACCAGCGACGTGCACGTTAATGGTGCAGCCGACGAATCTGCTCCACATAAAAACAAACGCTCTTTTTTTCTTCCTGGTCGGAGTGGCTTCCAGCTTGTTTTGATTCTGCACACTCTGCGTCCACATTACTCAGAAACCATCTTTGTGGATCTTCTCAAAAGTGAAACCGTCAATGAAAAACAGACAGTTTAAAGTTCTTCCATCGCTGTTGGCCAAACACGTGGAAAAAATAAAGGAAAATCAAAGCAACAAGGTCTTCATCTCCTCGACACTTTTAGATCAGAAATAAAACAGAGACGACAAAACAACTTTAAATTTATTACGATACTAAACGGAGAAAAATGGAGGGGGAGAGAAGGAGAAGGAGCACACATTGTTGACAGCGTTATAAAACCAGTCCATGATGTCAAAATAACCGTCTGTAGACCTTCAAGTCATGGTTGTGTCAAAGCACAGATCTGGGTACAAATCCAAGGAAAGAGTTTTCAAAGTTCAGACATTTTCATCTTTTTAAAAATGGAAGAAGTTTGGACCCAACTAAAAAGACTTTCTATGAACCGATTAATGAGGGATGAAAGCTCTGGGTCAGACAAGTAACCACTGGTTGTTAGGAATGAAACTCAAAGAGGAGATGAGAAAATCTTTTGGACATTCGGTTCAACTCAACTCGTATTTACAGAAGCCTTATCCTGATGAAAAGCTACATTAGTCCACTGGAGTTTGTCAGATCTTATCTGGAAGTTTCTAAGATTAAATCATGAATTCAACTTCTGGCTCTAAGGAAAACCAGAAGGCAGCATCACCTCAGTAAGACCCTCCCAACAGGATGGTGGGGTTTTTTCCAATGACAAGAACTGGAAGACCAGTCAAAACACTTCTCTAGTCTCCAGCTGAGCCATAAACTGAGTTCTCAACAAGGCTGGGGCCCAATGGACACCCTCAGGGAATTTGAGGTCAGAGGTCAGGGTCCTAACTTCAGGAAACTTCCTGTAGGACATCTTTATAATGACCGTAGACGAGCATAAAGAATGACCAAATATTTTCACCTGATTCCAGAGTGAAGCCGTAACATCCACTTCACAGATGGAAGAAATATTTTTTACATACAAGCTGCTGTTGGCATATTTCTGGCCCACCATGCACCCCTTAACAATATCTTATCTAATGATAGAAGCTAGTACTGGGATTTGAACTCGGGTCTCTCAGGTGAAAAGTAGCTTTCTGTACCACTAGACCACGGTAAAAGAAAGTGCCATTTTAATGTTAGTCATAGGTTTTTTTCAGGCAAAATAAATACTTAAGAACTGGATTAGATTACATTTATATTTCAAATATGACAAACTACTGCTTTCACATTAGCAAAATGATTGTATCTGTACAGTTTAAATATTTAATCAGCTTTCTGCCTTCAAAATCTTGCTCATGACAAGATGTCCTTTTGTAATAAAAATCTGCAAATTGGCTCGATTTGCAGATTTGCAATCTGACCCTTTACAGGGTTAATGAAAAGTCACTCAGCCCCATCTGCTGCTTGGATCCAGAATACCACGTTTGCAACTTATGAGTCTCCGGTCAGGTGCCCTGAAGTCTCAAAGTCACAAATCTCGTGAGGGTTAAGCCTAGTTTATACTCCATCAATACGTTTGCGCTCACACGCAGACGTATTGACGGAGACGTTTTTGATTTTTACTTCTCCGTCAGTGTTGTGAAGCAATTCACCACCAGGACAGCAGAGGGCGCATAACTTTTCTGCAGTAATGCCTCCGGTCGACCAAAGTTTGTTTATTTCAGCTCAGTAATGACCGACAGAGCGAATTTTGATTGAGTTTGAACAGATTGATCTCAAGGAACAAACAATGTTGTTAAAAAGAATTAAACAGGAGTGAGGAGACAGCGGCGTCTGTTGAATGTCCGTCCGTTCAGTGAGGACGAGGCAGACGACGAGCAAATATGTAGCTCTTGTTTAACCCTTTAGGGACACTGATGGATTATATAAATGTTGTACTTCGTCTGCCAGACGTTCCTTGAGCTGATCCATATCTGCTTCCGCGAGATTCTACTATTACTACTCTGTTGATACCGGCGTCAAGCCGGAAATGATCACGAGGTGTTGAGCCGACCAATCAGAGACGTGCGCTCTCCGTCTCGTTTGACGGATGTTTAGAAAAGTGAGCTCGACTCCGTCTGTCCTTGCGTGGATGTCGGAGAGCTCTTGCGTCGATGGATAATGGCGTTGCGTGTCTCCGTACCGACGCAGACGGAGAAGTATAAACTAGCCTTTAGGCTAACCCAATGTGGCTAGCTGTTATGCTAGCACCAGAATGTTTTTAGCTCATGATTCCTGATGTTTTCCCATCTCTCCCTGCTTGAACACAGCTGATTTCTTTGAATGAGTGATGAACCGCTCCTGTAGAAAACAGTGAAGGCTGAGGAGACATTTCAACAGTTAGATTTAGGTGTTTGAGCAAATAAATAAATAAGTTTACTTGTAATTGCTTATTTGATGTCAGTGCTTTAAACTCCCATGACCCATTGCCATGTGGCAGCCATCTATCAGGATAATTACTGTAAAGTGTTTTATAAATAATCAGTTTTGCTGCTACACAGAATGTTTTTATGCCGTAATTAAACACCACCTCACCCCCATGATAAAGGTTTCTCCAGTGATTGATTCTTTTTACCAGCGTTCACACTAATGTGCATAAAATAAACAAGCATTAGAATCCTAATATTTGTAGCGCTAGACGACCGTATTTGTTTTGAAAAACGGGTTTTGCCTTGGAAAAGTGGGTTTCCCATGCAACTGGTCATTATGCATCCAAACATGGTGGGAACACTTCTGACAAGAAGGATAAAAAACTTCCACCAGTAAAAAAAAAAAAAAAAAACACAACAACAACAAAACTCTTCCATCCTATAGGATCATTCCAACAATAAATGCTTCCAAAATCACATTTTGAATAAGATATTCAGGCCTTTTTATAAAATAAATGCCCCAAATACTTTAAAAACATCTTCAAACTATCAAATATATGTAATATTGATGAATCAGACAATAACTTGTTTTAGAAATCAGTTTTCCAACTGTCCAGTATCCATGACATTTCTATGAAAGGTGCCAGTGTATCTCTTTTCATTCAGATCTAATATCCTAGGCATTTATTACACAGCCTGGCCTGAGCCTGACACCGCTCCTGAGTGGAAACTTCTCCCTTCATTGTTTAATAATCTGCTGCAAGTACAAAAACCATAAGTCATGCAAGGAAAAGTTGCACAGTTCTATACTGGCGCCAAGTACACCTGCTTTGAATTATTTCTCTTCTGAAGACTTACTGTGACCCCCGTCTTCCCCTCTAATCCCAAAAATGCAACTTTTGGATGAGAGTCGACCCTAAAATTCAATAAGTTTTAAAGATTCCTCACCGTTTCCTTCACCTCTATAATATTGATTTGCAGAGCCACTGTTGAGGCAACCTAATCCTGCAGTAAATGTTACAAATCAACAAAGGTTCAGCTGCTGTAAAGCTGTGTGTATTGAGTTTGTGCATGTGGAGGAGATTTAGAGGATGGGCTCTTTGCTAACAGCGACAGAGGATGTTACATGTAGCTGTTAAGCTTAATAAAACTCCTCAGACCTGTCAGGCTCTTTCATCCTCTCCATCAAACTGACTGGATTCCCATCAAACAGCAGCACCATGATCTCTGTAACCAACCCTCAGTATTACAAACACTGTCATAAACTCATAAGCTGGCCTTTTGGTTAAAGATCCTTAAAAATCCACTTCACTGTTTTGTTGTGCCGCTTATCCAAATGATCACAGAGCCGTTTCTGCTCCAATGCAAATTGCTTCCAGGCTTTATGTGTTCTGGATGTAACCTTTTGAAGTAAACGAGCATCCAGCTCTCTGCCTTGTACTGATAATGCAAACAAATTGGTAACAAATGCTGGACAGAAACAAAACACCTGCTTAGAAAGTTTACGCTGGTCTTACACAGCTCCTCAGAACCTGCTGAGCTTGTTAAAGTTTTCCATACATGTTCTTCTGCCAGAGCTAAAGGCATGACCTGATGATGAAACCCTAAACTTGGTTAGGAACTATGTTCAGTTCAGTTTTATTAGGCTTTTTGAACCGTAGTTTTCCCTCTTTTTGTCTTTAACAGTGAAAGCAGGAAATTCAAGGGAAGCATTTTCTGTTTTAATGCAAAAACATGTTACTAAAGTGTCCAGAGGACCAACAGAACACTGGAGAAGTCTAGCAGAATTAACCACAAATTGCTTTTTTAAGTGTGTACCAAACTATAAACTTGCTTCAAAATACTACAGGCATAAATCCTGCTGGTTTGGAGTGAACTGGGACAAACCTCAGACATTTACCAGTTATTCTGATGAATAATGATCATAATGGTTTTAGATATCTGACAATGACGCTCTCATTAGACAAATGGCTAAAATATGTCAGCTTTAATGTTTTGTTCCATCCATTCATTTTCTGCAACAAGTGCCTGAGAGGATATAAACTAACGTTTACTGCATCTATCGTTATTGTATCGCTTGCATGACTGATAGCTCAACTTTATTAGGTCAACTTTATTATGACTTTTTATAACAAAATCTGACCAAATCCCCTGCAATTATTATTATTTGGCAGGTATAGTGCATTATTCATTTGACACTGTCAGGGGCCTCAGTAAAGTGTGAAAAATCCATACGCAGCCACATCAGCTTGGCTGCTCCTCCTCATGCCGGTCACCAGTTTGGTCACATTTTGATATGGAATACCCTCCTATTCCTCAACCAGGAGAGGTCAAAGGTCAACCAGTATGTGACTGGATCACACCTGGCATCACTTGAAGCTCAAAACAAGAGTTATCAGGAGGAAATTGCAGGGGATTTTGGAGCATTTTCAATGCACAATCCCCTCGTTATACCTCATCGTAAAGGTGACTAATCAGGTTTAAAAAAAAAAGTATAGTCAACTAAACACATTGAAACTTTTTTGTGCTAAGTTCATATCTCCTCCAATGCAAGACTGAGTGGGACTTAAAGGGATGCCAACATGTCTACAGCTACATCAAACAATACTGTAGATCTACTTAGATTGGTGGCAATTCATTGAGGAAGACGCTGAAACAAATGGTTTTATACAGTATTTGTTCTTAGTTGGAGGTGTGATCATCACATGACAATTACAATATATCGGTCACTTTTCTCTTGACCACTCTGTCAGGTTAGAACCAGCTGATCAGGCATTTCCATTACATCTGCAATTCATTTTCATGCCCAGAAATGCATTATTTTGCAGCTTAATCTAAAAAAAACAAACATTTTTATCTTAAAGCCCAACATTTTTGCATGTTTGCCTTTTTGTTTTAGAGGCATTTTATTGGATATCCAAGCAGAAAAACTAACTGTACCACTGTGTAACAGCTGTGTCTGCTTAAAGAAACGCCCGCTAGCTAACGCACTACCAGCTGTGCCAGAAAAGAAACACAGTTAGACTAAAGTTTCAGTCTTGCCGTCAATTTAAGGCCCGACCTGCTGGACACATCCTAGTAGTCACAATGAGTTTCCATTAAAACGACTTCCACAACCCGCCATGCTTCATTCCATTTTATTTGTAATAAAAGACGTCGTCTGTGAAGTTCATGTGTTTGAAAAAAGCAAATTACTTCTCAGTACACCAGCTCAGGCTTGGTCTACAGAAACGTTCAGCTCATTATTGACAGAAACAGACTCGTGCTGACTTTTCAGAGCCGACCACAAATGACTAACATCAAGTGACTAAATCCCACAGTTTGACTGCGTTTTCATGTCTGACTCAGTGATTATTTCCCATGGTGCCAGCGTATCTAAATATCACTAAAGAGGTGATAATCTGGCATTCCCAGTGTTGTTCAGTCAGACCAGTTTGGGCTGAATCAGGATGACTGGTAGGCACCTTTATATTTGTTTTTTTTAATGGTTTTAGAAGTAAGAAGTTAGTAAATGATCACTTCTTATGTGTTTGGGCCAGGAAAATGTTGCAGATGAGTTAGAAAGCCAGAACTGTGTGCAAAAAAAAAAAAACCAAAAACAAACTATTCTGCAGTAAGCTTGGGTTAGAAAAAGGTTTTGAGCATTCAGGTCCATCTGCAGCATCCGAGCCAGGAGAAACAGTCAGAGGATGGAACCTATGAACTGTAGTTCTTGTTTTATTTATTTGTAGCTCATTTCTCTTTTGATCTACAGCCTTGCTCCAGTGTCTGAGAGCCTTGTTTTACACTGTGTGGTTTTAGTAATGGACCTGCAGCTCATCTATTGGAATCGGGTCTGTTTCTTGTCTGGTTTAAAACCTGCAGCAGTAAAACGACACGCTCTGTTTTTGTTATAGTCTGAACTGTGGTGAAACACGTTGCTGTACTTTAAAAAGAATGTGTTCAGTCATCAGCAATTGTCAACAAACACTGTCAGCGCTAATGTGGAGTTAAGTATGGCTGCTTCTAATCAAACCCCTATTGTAGTCAGGAAGGTTCAGTGTTACCAGAACCAGTTTCTTCCAATATCTCTGCTTTTGTCATAACAGATAAACGTCTTCAATGTACTGTCATGGAGTTCGGTATGTGTAATATACAGTATGCCACCCAGATGATAAGAGAAGATTTGTACTCCTTATTTAGCAGCTCCTTGAAACATGACCAGTCAGAGGGTTCATAGCAGCTCTGTTGCAGCTGCACATTCAACAAATGTGATTAATCTATAGGCCAATATTTGCTTATCTAAAAGAAATTAGTCTAAAAGACTGAAACAACAACAAAATTCAAACTACAGGTGAGAGCAATAAGGCAGCAACATGATGCTAAACATGTATATTTAAAAACAAAAAAACTAACACTATATAAAAGCCCGGACTCGACAGCACAGGTTTCATCACTCTACCTGCAAAACTTAGTGAGCTAGCAACTAAAAATGAGCAAATACAAACTTTGCTTCGAGCAGCCACAAATGTCTTACCTCTGCTGTTTGTGACTGTAAATCATGTCCACTAGAGTTGGGTACTCCATTTTCCTTGTGTCACAGTCAAATAAAAAAACTTTTGACTGTTTGTTCATCTCATGAAACAGTGTATCAGTGGGTTCAGCACTTCTTCCCCCCCCCCCCCAGTGTCTGTGCCTTGTTGTGAATAAAGGTTTAGGAAACATTACTAATGATTAGTGAAGTGTTCTCAGGTGTGGTCTCTCCAGCTTCAGCCTGATTGGTTGATTGACCCATACCTGTGTGTGCAGCTTCCCTGTGCATTCCTCCCTCCAGGGGCGATTCTAGGGGGGGCAGTACCCCCTGACAGAAAGCTTGGCCGCCCTGTGGCCCCCGGCTAAATGCTGGTTGTTTTAGAAGGTGCCCCTCTAAAAAAGCAGCCCCCCCCCAATGTTGGTCTAGAACCGCCACTGGCTCCCTCTCTTCCTGCAGCAGAGCAGCACCTCATGGTGTTTGGTAACTCATTTTCCTTTTTAAACCAACAACCTTTTACAATAGACATGATTGTAAACTCAACACTGGTCTGGTGTCCATTTTAAACTCAATAAACAAGGTCACTTTTAAATGCAAAGTTTTTTTTTTTAGATAAGGAAGGAATCACTTAGAGGGCTCTTTATTTTACAAGACTTCATTTGTTTAAATTTTTAAATCCTTTATTTTTTTGCAGCTTAATGAAACATTTGATGTTGGGTTTTTTTACTGAAACATGTTTTTTTTTTTTTGTTATATTGTTAAAAACTGTGAATGTTAATAAAAATGTATTATTTTTTCTATTGAAATCTTACTAATCCAAAAACAAATTACACACTTTTTAGGCGTAAAGATGTGGTTAAGTAATAAAATATCCCTTTTAAGTCACAATAGAAAACCATCAATTTGAAGAGAAACACAAGGAACAAAACAGTAAAAGTTATAAAACACTGCAACAAAGTGCCAACCGGTTAAAGTAACAAATTATATTTAGTTTTTACATTTAAAATCCAAAAGGCTTGTTTAAAGTTTAAAACACAACGCTGCATAAAGGGTTACATAAACGTGAGTCGGTGCAGGATGGATGCAAAAAGACTGACTGAGGCTGACAAGCATTTGCAAGAAGGCAAAGACAAGGCAGATGTTTGGTGATGTTTGCTTGCCAGCAGTGGTGCAACAATAAAGGTAAATTGAGAACGAAGTGTTAATTAGATTAGAGCTGGGAGTTACAGGAAATGAGTCGACTGTGTTCACAAAGCAGCTGCAGGCCAGCTGACTGGATCCCACCTCCCTGTAGGGAAACCAGCCCATTCTCCTCCTGATCATCATCTGGATGAGTTTCTCTCCTCCACATTCAATCTGTCAGCATCAGGCTGCCAAGTTAAAACACCCATCCCTCTGTAATTACAATAAAATCATCAAACGCTTTCTTGACTCGGTCCAAAATCAGTCAAGCAGGTGAGATTTAGAAAATATTTTCAAAATAAAGTTACAACAAAAAGTTTTTGCATAGAAAACATGTTTGAGAGTTTGTTTTGTTGTCCTGATTTTCTAAAGTTGTCTAAAAACTGAGACAAGTTCAGTGTTCAATCCTCAAAGTATAAAAACAAAAGGCAGATCCATTGAAACAACTCTTTCATAGGGGCGGGATCAACGGTTGTCAATCAGACTGTCTTCACATGCCATTAGATAGCGCTAGGACCAATCAGAGCCGTTTAGCCACAAATGGAAACGGCTGGTAAATTAAACTTTTACCGTATCCCATCGGCAAAGCACCCAATACATCCTTTTTCAAAATAAAAGACTTTAGTGCCTCTATCTGTTCGCGTCTTAAAGAAAAGCTCAAATCTAAATCGTCTAAAGTTGACGACAAAGACGTTTCAAATAAACACGGTTCCCAAGCTGCCGCCATGTTGTTTAATTTCAAAGTTGCATCTCTGCCGTCATCGGCTAATCACGCCCACCAAACTGTTAGAGCGTTGTGATTGGCCCGGTACGACACTGACCGGACCAATCAGTGGGCTGCAGAGGTTCCAATGGAGCGTGGCTAGACCAAAGTCTGCAGAGTAAAATAATTGCACATATTCATATCAGAGAAAGTTTACTTAAAGGACGATTTATAAGGAAAATCATGCTAATAGCTTGATTTATTTTACTTTAAAATTCATCATGTTTTTATGTCACTTCTCTTTCAAAATAAAAGCTGGATAAACATCTTTAACGTTTAAATTGGTAGATCAAATGTACTGGTGGGAAATATTTTAGTGCAGATATTGTAAAGTAAAACCTTATTACATTATATTATATCATACATTCACCTTACAATTTTTATTATTATTTAATAGTAGTTTTGTTTTATGATATAATTAAACCCTCATCTTGTTGTTAAACCATTTGCCCCTATAGGGGATAATAAAGATTCTTAAGCCAAAAGAATTTTTAAAAAATCTAAAAACGAAAATTTTTCTATGCTGGTAGGTTTTTTTTTTTGTAACCTAATCTAACATTAAGACCAGCAGACCTTCGTCAGCTTCACAGGACAGTGAAGGTTCTCGGATGATAAATCTATTTAGGAAGTAAAACAAATCTAAGCTTTGAAGCAAAGCTCTTGCAAAAGTGAGTGCAAATGCATTAAGCCCTTGATGCTGTGTAATAATTAGGCTGAGAGCAAAACAGAAGCAGCAGAATGATCAAACGGGCAGAGATCAGAGTGAAACGCAGGATATGAGAAGAGAAAAGGAAGCAACCTTCAATCTGTCTGCACTAACATGATCTCTGTAATTAGAGGAGCTCGTCTCCTGCAGCGCAGACCAGAAACACTTCATACAGGTTCACGTTTATGGTCCCTGCACCCCGTGACCTCACACACTCAGACGCCCCGTCGCTGTGACATCAGGACGCGTCCACGCTGAGACGAACAAACACCTGCTTGTTTCTGCTCCGTCCTTCCGCCTTGACAGACAATTTCCAGCCTGTTAGAAATTCCATGTTTTCACCCGTCAGGCGTCTGTGGTGCAAAGTCCAGGAAGCTGACCGCTCCCGGGAAAATAAACGCCCTAATTCAGACCACTTCAACTGTAAACCGGAGTTTTGATGCATCATCTTTTAAAACCGTGCTGACGACAGCATTTCCTACAGAAATGCTTCCAGGTTGGACTTTATGTCATAATTTATTCAGCATAATAACCTCACTGTGCAGAAGAGGCTCCGTGGCTCAACAACAACCACGACCTTTACAGCTGTAACCACGTTTACAAGCTGAAACACTCAAACAGAGATTGGACGGATTTTTCCTTAAATTCATGGTTCCACATGACTCCATTCAGTCTTCTTCCTTTTGACACATTATTTCCCATGATGCATTGCTCCTGCAGGTTTGTGGTTTACACTTCTACTCACTGGTCTACTCACTGCTGCTCACAGAACTGCTATGTAGGATTTTACATCCACTGCAAGTCAACCAGCAAGATGTTTGACCTGAAAATAAATGCTAAACTGTGCAGAATGTCTGGGATGAAGTTTTTTTAAACTTGCTCGGTTTACTTCATCTTTCAAACTAAAGGCCTTTTTTACTTTTAAGTTTAGGATCATCTGAAATCTGACAATTTAGAATGTGTGAGGGAACGTGCATTTCTTTGAGCTCTAAATGTGGTTGACCCTGAGCTAGTGCAACATGAAAATGTAGCTTCATATCTGTACAATAGCTAAAGTTGTAGCCATTTTTCTAAGGTCAACTGGCTAAGGCAGCCGTCACAAAATCTTATCAGCTGTAGATATACATCCAATGAATGTTTTCTTAAAATCCATCAGGTGCTATATGGAGGATTTTGCTAACACAAACAAACATAAAGAAAATGATCACCCACTTTTTGTTGGCGAGCGATAAAAGCCTTAATTTCTTTGTGGTTGCATAATAATCAGAGCGATTCAGATGGGACTCAAAGGGACTCGAAGCTGAAGAACTTCCAAATGAAAAAACTTGAAAAAGTCAAAGAATCTTTCAAAGAAAGTACGGATGACTCACTGGAGGTCTATGAAGGTTTGTCCAAATTGGAAACTTATTTTAATCCAGTCATTTCTACGACTCTTATGCAAAGAAATGAATGAAAGTCATTAAAGAACATCTAAATAATGCTAGCTGTAAACGGTTATTTTTGCAAAAGACAGCATTAAGGAAAAGACGTCACGATCAAACACAGCAGCAAATTAAAAAGAGAAAAGGCCTTTTTGTTTGATCTCTTTCATCTAATATTATTTTGAGAGGCTGAGAATGAAAACAACATCCGACAAAGTGCTCAGAGCTGCAGCTTTCACTTCAAAACCTCTTTGAAGGCCAGAGCTTTGATTTGAGTGAGTGGAGATGGATGTCCTGATACCGAGGGCTGGTGAGAAGCTCAGATAAGCAACGCTGGGAATTTAGAGTCACGATTTTCTTTCTTGCACCGTTTACAACCACAATTAGGATTTTGCTGACCAACAAAAAAAAAAAAAGAACAGAAAGGAGGTCAGAGTGACACGTGACGTGTCTTTAATCCTCCTACACAGAAACCTGCCTCATCCTGTGTTTTAGTGAGAGTCATCCATCTCTGTTTACACCTTCTGTCAAACTGTTTATGGCTTAAAGAGTTCCCTGTTGTGGTTCAGAACAAGTGTTGACTTTCCTCTTTGCCCACCATCATAACAAAGGCTTTGGGTTTATCCAGGTTTTATTTGTTTCTGTTAAAAGTTATGAATTGTTACTATCTTACCTGCTGTAGATAGCTCCCTGAATGGCCTCTGTTTAAAGTTTAATTAGCACAGGACGGCTAGTCTGAGCACATCGTCATTTTTTAAACATTTATTTATGATTTTTTTTTTTGTTGATTACACAAAAGATAAACATTTACAAAACCAGAACAAACACACACACAAAAAGAACAAAACATGATGCCAGTTTTCCAGGAAATGACAGTAAACCATTTTCACAGTCAGTCTAAATTGCCAGTTTACAGAAGAAATTAAAAGGATGATCTTCTAAATGAGATTGGGCAGGGTAACAGGTGCATGTAAAAGAATCAGTACAGTGGGTCTACAGTTATTTACGAGCATGAACAGCAGCAAAACGTAGAATTTCTGTTGATATTTTAGTGGGACGTGACACTAACGGTGGTGTAAAAGCTTGCATGAAACTACATGAGCTTTTATATAATGCTGCCATTTTAAGATGGCTTCTAAACTTTTTGATCTGGGCTGCACTCTGACTAGCCCATCAGTCCTATAAGATGTAAAAGCTATTTCTTCAAACAGAGGATGTTCAGGAAGGCATGTAAGCTAGATATGATGGCACTTATATTACTTTTTCTATAGAGACACTCGTCAAATGGTTGCAAGAAGTTGGTAAACTTCACAAAACCCCAGAATCCCTTATGACAGTGACCCTAAAGCTGCTTTAAAACGGTAATAAACTCCAGAAAAAGACTCAAAGCCACATAAAAGTGAGAAATCAGTTACATGTGAGAACATATTTGCTCTCACAGTGAACTACGCTTGGCAGATGGAAGTAAACAAGAATAACCTGAGATGCACGAACTGCCAAGCAAACAGCCCTCCGAGCATCTTGTCTAGGTTTGAGCTCGCTGACTCATGAAATAACGACCACAACAAGCGTCTGACTCAGGATCTGAAGAACCAAGAAACAAAAGAAACGTGTTCAATAATGTGGAGAAAATTTCATCTGAATTCAAACGAGCCTGATTTGACCCGTAGAGGAAACAGCTGATTCCTGCACATGATCTGTCTCTGAGTTTATTATAAAATGTGACTAACTCTAAGCAGAGTAAAACTACAATGATTTTTGAAGTTGTGCACGTTTTCCCTCCATCACGTTTGGAGATTAACGAGTTTACACGATAAAGACTCACTGATTCAGTCCAAGAAACATGTCTTTTCCACCACATTAAATATTTATTGGTTGCCATGGTGACATCACTTCTTTATTTAGTGTCGTATTTGGTGCTCAGAGCTGACTGATGAAACATTTTCCTACTACATACCTGCAGAGGCTCATGTTATTGGTCAAACATTCATAATCTGGATCTCACTCCTGTGTTATGTCACATTTTGATGATGGAAACAAACTTACAGGTTTTTTTTTTTTTTTTTTTTTTTGCTCATTCATGAAATCATAGTTGGACATGACTGAGGATCTGACTGTAAGCATGTTACCCCTGTGGGCAGGCCAGCGGTCCAGATGACCTACATCCACCCGGAGCCAAAACCAGAATCAAAACCAAATGGATGTGAAGCAACGTTCCACAGATTACCTCCCCAAAACCAACATCTGCTAACAAAGCACTAAACTACAGCTGACAGTGACTTTACTGAAGCATCATAGATCATCTACTTGATATAAACTGGAAAAGTTACAGAACTAATCAGCTTTTAGCTTAGCATCCACCAAAATCTAAACAATCTGAGCTGCTTTATGTTGAACTAAAGAGACAGATCCTGGTTTTTGGTCTGAGAAAAAAATGGATTTCAGAATTAGTAAACAAACAAACAAACAAACAAACAAATAAATAAATAAATAAATAAATAAATAAATAAATAAATAAATAAATAAATAAATAAATAAATAAATAAATAATGTGTTTCACTTTAAGATAGAGATTTTATTTTCCCCTAAGGAAAAAAAAGTGACATAAAGGAATTTGTTAGGATTTTTTTTTAAAGCCATACTCAGTAGCCAGGTAAACAAACGAGGTCTCGCTAGCTAGTTTACAGAAACACGTCTCAGTGAACTCACCCCTCCTGTCGGGTAAAATCCATACGCCAGCCTCCCGCCGACATGGGACCACGGTTTGCAAAGGTGACAAAGCAGTCTAACTCCAGCCGTAGAAACGTTCCCCCAGCTTTTCCTCTTTTCACCTCCAAACGATTTTAGTTTTCTGCTAGCTGAAAAGGTGCTTTTTGGGGGACTCTGGTATTTTTATCTTAAAATGGAATCACCCGCCAGCTCTCTGTCCTACTTCTACTTTCACTTTCACTTCCGGGATGTTCTGCCCCAAAATGTATCCGGGTGGATTAATGCCAATCCAAGCAGTGAGGAAACGCGGCAGACAGACAGCTGGATTGTCCAATCCTATCGTTCGGTCCAAACGATAGGATTGGCTGAAGTTTTTAGAGAACTGCGGGACAACTACTTTATTGATTTCTTTCATTTTTTTAATCTCCACAATATATTTATGGCTATATATATTTTTTTAAACCGTTAAAAGCACCATTGTTTACCTGGCTACTGAGTATGCCTTTAAGGAGCAAAAATCATCAGCTGACTTTTGCTAAATAATCAGGAGCAGAAATGTTCATTCAAGCTTTAAAGGAGTATTTTGGTCATTTTGAGTGGGGGTTCTATCAGTTATTTACCTACAGTAAGGACCACACCCACCTGTGACATCACTCAGGTTAAACTAACGGTCTCCTGGTTCATTGTAAAGGTGTACACACAGGTAATATAGCATTCTAAATCACTGGAATGACATTTCTGAGCAAAAGTTCTTTAAAAGACCCAAAAATTAGCTGTCACTGATCTACAGCAGTGTCTCTCCTGATCTGACTAGCCATGAGTATTGCTCTCTTTCTGATTGATGACTGAAAACATGACCCGAATGTTCATTTAAAGTTATAGTTCAGATCTATTAAAGCAGAATTTGTGGAAAGTTATGAACAATTCATATTTTATCTCATAGTTCTTGTTATGATCTTATTTTGAATAAATATTTTGACCAAATCGACAAGCCAATGGCTCATCTACGTTCATGTTTATTCATTTAGCTGATGCTTTTATCCAAAGCGACTTACATTATTACTACACCGATAGGGAATGTTGTGATCTGTGGGGGAAACCGGAGGAAACCCACACATGCATGGGGAGAACATGCAACTCCGTGCAAAAAGCCCACAGCCGGGATTCAAACCTGCAACCTTCTTGCCGCAAGGCACCAGTGCTAACAACTACACCACCATGCAGCTCAACCCATCTGTGGATGCAAAACCAAAAGTGATTCCTGTCTTCTTAAACAGCCCCAAACTCGTTACTCCATAGAAACGTTACTTTTTAAAGTTTATGTCATGTTCAGTTTCACATTATGTGGCATTTTACTGAGGATTTTTGTTGTTTGTAAGTGAAAAAAGCTGCTGCAGCCCTTAGCTGTAGCTCTTCTAGTGCAGCATTTAGTAGTAAGATCATAATATTTCTGCTGAATTATTTGTGAAATGCAAAACCTACAATAACTTTGTAGTATTTGTAAGAACTGTAGCAAAATGCCTTACTAACCAGTCATTAGCTCATCAATCCCGTCAGAATTAAACTATATTTCTCCAAACTGAGGTTCTTCAAAAAGATATCCACAGATATGAAGTGTTCACAACTTTTCCACAAAAATAAAATGACTGAAAGAATAGGTTCTAGTCTGGTAACTGGATATAGATGTAGAAAAAAAACTAAAATAAAATATTAATAATAATAACTGCTGGTGATCAGAGTTGCTAATATGCAGCATTATCAGGATAATCAGGGTTATAGAATTGTTTTCAGTCAGTGAATGCATCATTGTCAAGCAGCAATTCAAAGATCTGATGAAGTCACCATCACTAAGCACTCAAGCAGTCTTCTGTCTTCAAGCTCATCTGAATCTTTTTTTTTTTAAAGTATTCGGGTTATTGTAATTCTTTGATCAATCAAAATCAGCTAGAATTAGCATCAACAGGTCAGAGATGTGCAAAAAATCATCTGTAACCTGAGAATATAAAACGTTCATCCTCAGGTCAGATCTGGTCCATGTTTAGGCCCCTCCCCTTTAGTTTAGGACTCTCCTGGTGAAATACTGTCTCACCATAACCGTCAACACTGTCTCTCTCTCTCAAATCATCTCTGAGTTTTTACAGCTGTGTCCTGATTAAATAAAACCCTGATTGGTGTTCGGCAGATGGAGAAAACCACGTGTTTCATCATTAAGCGTGGTAATATGAACACGTGTGTGTAAGTGTACATCTGTTCTTAGCGTGTTTGTCAACATGTTCCCCATTAGAGGAGATTTAAAGCAGCTACTTCCCGGAGGGAACGCTTTTAGAACTTTTCCCTATAGATGAAACTCCTCCCTGCAGCTCGACTGATGCTTATAAACTCCTGCCAGAGTTCTTTTGTGGATTTACTTTACTTGTTTATGTGCTTTTGAACATCTTGATTACACTAAATGTACTGTGGTAAGTGTAATTAAGTATTTCTATGCATTGTTTCATTGTTCATCTGTTGAATTGTTTACAAGCTGCCAAAATAATCCAACTTCTTCATCATTTTTCCTCTTGTTTTTACTCTGTTAGCTGGCATTTCTCAACTATTTAGTCCAAATCAGACCATCTGCAGTACTTTCCTGCCTTAATATTTAGTAGACTCAGTCCTACATAGATGACCAACACCAAAAACATCAGAATATGATTTTCCATTCAAGTTAAAAACCTGAAACTTCTAATGGAATTTTATTTTGTCCTGCCAACATCCACCTAAAATCCCAAAAACAATATTGTGCACTATTTCACATCAAGAACCAAAACCTACTTTATTTCAAAAATCAAGCACAGAAATGTGCATGTTGCCATGGTGACAGCTCTGTTTTCAAAAGTATTTACAGCATGCAGCCTGGAAATATTTGTCCCTGGTGCTTTCTCTGGCAGGTCCTCCAGCACACAAACACTCTGCTTCTTTCCCCTCTGTTGAAAAAGTGAATCATGGCAGAGGATTATAAATATGGCAAACAGACAAACAGTCTGACAATCGAGGGCTCTGGCTCAGCCAACATCTGCAGGATCCTCAGCGCAGGGATTTTAAACTTTGCACCACCATGCAGCATCCATACTGTACCTGCAAAAGCCAGGGTCATTTTCCACTCATCTCATAAGAGGTTCTAACAGCCTGAGTGGCGGATAGCTAATCTCTGTGGGGTCACATTAACTAATGAGACCTCTAATCATCTGACCAGGTCTGGACAATGCTGCTTTTGTGACACAGGGGTCTCCATGGTGATCTCAGGTCGAGATACCGGCACACATAAATACAAACGCCAGTCAGGATTCCAGCTTGGTGGTGAAAGCTCATTAGCCCGTCTGAAAGAAGCTCGCAGACGTAATTAAAGGCCAAACCACTCAGGAACACTTCTCAGTACTCAGCAGAGCATCATCATCATCTTCCTCAATCAGCTACTGATTGCACGGAGATTCTGCACGGTGGTTTCGCCTGTTTCCAATTGCAGTGGAAAAGAAAACGTCTTTCAAAACTAACTGGGAACATCTTGAGGTGCATTAACTTATCCATCAGTTACCAAGTGAAACTGAAGTTTTAAGCTGTGAAAACACTCTGCAGAGGCAGCAGAAACGCTCATAAATAAAAGAAATAATCATAAAGCAGCAGGTATCTCATCATGACGTCACTGCGATGTTCAGGTTAAAGCTGTGGTCTGCAAAGTTTCCACTAGGGAAGAGCCATGTTTCACTATCTCATTATTTCCATTATGAAGCAGAGGAATTCAGTGATCCTGGACCCAGTCCAGACCAGCATCCACATGGATTCACTTAGATTGGATGCATTTTGTTAAATAAGGGACCAATTATAAGTATCAGTGACTCAAAACCTTCCATTCTTCAAAAGTCTGATGTTTAAGAACTTCACCCACATGTTGGTGGAAGCTGAGAACTCTGATTTAAAGAAAAATAATTTAAGTTCCTGCAAAGGTTTTGTACTAATAACCATAAAACCTTGCAACAAAAATGACACAATCTTCTAAAAATGTACTCAACTTGAGTAATCAGGAGTTCATTTTAGTCCAGTTTCAAGCTCATCCTTTTATATTGCATGCAGCAGATCAATACATTCATTAATGTGAGTTTAAGAAGGTGAAAAACCTCAGATAGAGTTCACATACCGTCCAGCAGCTGAGAGGAAGAGTATCGATGGCAACAGAACCAGAGAAGAGATAATCCAAAGAACCAGGGAGGAATGCTGCACAAAAGCACACCGGAAATCATGAGAAACCTAAAAAGTCAACTTAGTTACAGGAAAAAAAACAGACTTTTATTTACCGTGAAGTCATTTTCAGCTGAGGGGGAGCTTAGAGCCACAGTAAAGTTTCCCTGTGGAAGTGACAGAGAGATGGAGCCCACTCTGCCTCCTCCTCACACACTCCTCAGACTAAAAACCTCCTCCCTCCTCCTCCTCCTCCTGCTCGCCCTCTGATTTCCAGTCAGACAAAGGCAGCTTCAGTGTGTCAGGACTCAGGAGGCTCTGGCTAAGCTGAAACCCGACTCCCCGCGCCTCTATACGGACCACCACTCTCTAATGCAGCCCTCCCCTCAGACATCACAACACCAGATGCAAATGAACACACACTCCAGTTAAACCCTCCTCCTCCTCTTCCTCACTGATGTGGTTTCTCTCACTTCACCGGTGCTTTAAAACTTTCCTTGTGTGGCCTTGGCCTCGTCGCTGGGAGATAAACAGCATTCGAAACATTCTTTAAAGTCCACAGAGGAGGATGTTCAGTGATGGGTCGCTGCCAACTCCTTCACTAAATCAACTCTGGAAACAGAAGTTTACTTAAACGCTTGCAAGTGTTTACAAAATGATGACTTTCAAATTTAGGGAGACAAAACTTAA
The DNA here is from genome assembly GCA_006937965.1 of Callopanchax toddi. NCBI lineage: Eukaryota > Metazoa > Chordata > Actinopteri > Cyprinodontiformes > Nothobranchiidae > Callopanchax > Callopanchax toddi. The sequence goes on from SSNR01000131.1 coordinate 816,029, forward strand.
TAAAACGGAGCATATTTCATAGTCTTTGTTTCCCAAATTTCTTCAAATTAATGCAGGTACACTGTAAAAAAAAAAGTAATTTTTACAGTAAAAAACTGGCAGCTGTGGTTGCCAGAAAAATTCAGTAAAAAATCCTGTGAAGTGTAAACATTTTTACTGAACAAAACCGTGTTTACAGATGCCTTGGAGCTACAGATGAAAAGGCTCTGTCTCCTTTGGCTTTTCATCTGTATTATTTCATCTAATTATGATTTGTTCAGTAAAATCTTTTACATGTGCACAGTATTTTTTACAGAATTATTCTGGCAACCACAGCCGCCAGTTTTTTACTGTAAAAATGACTTCTTTTTTACAGAGTACATTTTGATTAGGGTGGGGAAAAAAGCCCTTTATGTATCAAATTCCTGGTGTATTTCTGAAAAGATGTTGTTATTTTGAGATATATGCTCCAATCCTCACCTGCAATTGTGAGATCATGAAAACTGGTGAGAGAATTTAGTTTCTCCCACTGGGTGGAAGAGGGAGAGGAGCTCAGACATCCTGAGTCAGAGTAGAGCTGCTGCTCCTCCAGGAGCCAGTCCAGGTGGGTCAGACACCACCTGGACATTTCAGACATGTCCTTCCAGGAGTAAAGGCAGGACACAATGGAGGGATTATTCCTCTAGGCTGGCCTGGGAACACCTTGGGACTCGACTGGAGGGACATGAAGTGGCTGGAGAGAGTCTGGGCGTCCCTATTATGGCTGCTGCCTTCATGACCCAACTCTATTAGGACAAAGCTGCCTTAAATTCCATCATGTCCACCTTTAAACTGAAAATAAAACACCTTCTTATTGGTTTCGCCATCATATTGAATCCTACACATCATCGTCTTCTTTCTGGGTTTTCTTGATCTCATTTGAGCTCCTTGAATCTTAATTTTCTCCTGAGTCACACAAATCACAGACTTGACTCAAATGTGCTCCAGAAGTCAAACTTTGATTTAAAAACAAGACAAGAACAAACAATTTTTGAAAGAAAAATAAATGTTCTCAACCAAAAACACACAAAAAAAATCACTGTTTTTTACACAAAAACTTTCTTTACATTTATTTGTTTACTCTGAAGGCGTGATGAAGTTACTCCTTCCTCCTGGTGCCAACTCCACCAGCAGCTCTTCTGCTGCAGTGGTTGGACAGAAGAGCATTTCACACTGACGCCAAAGGAATCCACCTGAAATGAATTTCCAGCCCTTAGTGGATCAGCAGGAGCCGGTGTGGCAGAGCGGAGGACAGATAAGGACGTGTTCAGACCTCGTCTCCAACAGCTCAGACAGATAAGAGTCTGTCGGAGAGACGGCATCACTCCACAGGCCGACCACGCCACAGCTACATGACATTCCTCTGATTTTATTCATGTTGCTGCCTTTGACCGATGTCTTCTTCATGGTTAGTCCTAATACGCATAAAAAGTCACTGAAGACCTGAAGGAAGGAACTGTTTGGACCACACTTTAATCAGCTGTGGTTCAAAGGAGGAAAAACAACCTGAAAAATAAAAACCTGGTATCCAAAACCTGCAGCAGGTTCAGAGGACCCAGTCCTGGAGGAACTCGACATGGATCCAGTGTCTGGTGGCAGTGGGGGAGGGGGAGGGAGGGTGAAAAGGGTAAACAAAGATCCTTGTGGGACCCTCATCAGTCAGGGACGATCAGCTGGTTTAAAAAGTTCTGCAATTGTATGACACCACTGACTGACGCAGGCAGACAAAACAAAGCAGAAGAAAGCAGTGATGCAGTTCAAAAAGTGTCTATTAACAGCAGAGGGCCCGAGGCGTCGTCCTAGAGAGCCAGAACTCCCCGAAGCTTCCGTTGACCAGTCTTTTGTCAAACAGAACGTCTGCATCGCAATGTTAGCAAACAAGTTTTCTCCTAAATGACATTTTTTTCCCACAAATTCAAAAACAAATAAGAAGTTTTATTTTCATAGCGCCTTTCAAGATGGAGCAGACAATATAACAACAATATAATATAAAAGCAGATGAGATAAAGATGAACAATCTATACAAATGTCGAGCTTTTTTTCGCAGGATGAAGAGCAGAAACAAGATACGTTTAGCATCAGAGGTCATGAAAAGCTAGTCTGAACATGTGGGGTTTTAGCTGATCTCAGGCTCAGGGGGATAGAGTTCTAGAGCCTGGGGGGCCACGGAGACAAATGCTCTGTCACCTTTGGTTTTCAGCCTGGTGCTGGTCCCTAACCCTGGTCGCCAGACCTCAGGGACCTGCAGCGGGTGTACGGCTGGAGAACAAAGAGCCATCCATCCATTTTCTTAATCACTTCATTCAGTGAGAGTCACAGGAAGCTGGTGCCTGTCTCCAGCAGTGACAGGGTGAGAGGCGAGGGACACCCTGGACAGGTCTCCAGTAGGGATGCACCGATACGGATACAGATATTGGTATCGGGCTGATACCGATACCATGTACTCGTACTCGTTACAGCTAACCGATACCAGGAACCAATACCAGTATTGGTATCGGGCCAATATTGAGACCAATACATTTACCACATTCTCAGGGGTGCACATAAGCAGCCCGCTGGTCCTCATGAGAACCAGATTTCATTCATGCGTACCAAAACCGACTGCCCGAACGCGCCTTTGCGGACCAGCGCTGCGCGGTCCCGATGGGAGACACCTCAATCTGATAAGCTTCACATCCTGTTGCAGCTCAGTGAATGAGTGATCACATGACCTCTGAAGCTAGTGGACACACAGGTAGGGCCTCCAACACACACACACACTCACAGCATCTCCAATGCGCCTGACACCGCGCCTTTACGCGTGAACACACACACAATCACAGTACATCCGACCCACACACGCAACTCACACATGCCCAGGAGGGGTGCAACGGGTCACAATAGATCCATGATCTGTACGGATCGCCCTCTATGGTTCGGTTAGGGTTCACGGATCCGCGCTCGTGCGTTTAATCCTCCCCGACCCCACAACTCGCAGCACGCTCTGAATCTGCTGATCAATAATTCCCCTCTGAGAAAGACGTTCATTTTGTCATCACATATCAAGTTCTCTCTGTCATTGTAGTTAACCAGAACAACAGATCACTGATCATTAACTGATCCATTCTCTGATGCGTGCGCGGACCAGCTGATCCTCCATCTGTCAGCTGATCTCCTCTCTGATAGAGAAACCAGACTCATCTATTTCTGTCTAAGATAACGTGTTGTTTTGGACTTTTATATGAGCTAATGCACATTAATATAACCCCCCCACCCCCCACCCCACGTGCGTACCAGACAAGAGCGCCAGGTTCTCCCTTGAGAACATGGGATGACAAATTGTGTGCACTCCTGCTTATACTCGTACTTTTTAAAGTTAACTGAAAATAGACTAAATAAAACCTGTCTTCCACCTTATTGCTTTTTGTGTGTGCAGTAGAAGTATCGCTATCGGTACTCTGTATCAGCAAGTACTCAGATCAAAGTATCTGTATCGATTTGGAAAAAAGTGGTCTTGGTGCATCCCTAGTCCTCAGTCAATCACAGAGACCAACAAGACTTACAAATATTCACACAGTCACTCTCACGTATAGGGACAATTTAGAGTTTTAACCTAACAGGTAGGTTTTTTTGGTCCGTGGGAAAAAGCTGGAAGACCTGGAGGAAACAGAAAGGACACAGCTGGGAATCGAACCTGCAACTTTTCACTGTGAGTCAACTAACACTATCAGCTGTGCTACCATTCAGCCAAACAAAAACTTTAATTTGGGCTGTCAAAATTAACGCACTTTTAATGCATTAACGCAAAGCCCCCTTTAACGGCGTTAATCTATTTAACGCGGAGGCTTCCTTTGTTTTGCTCTGCGCATGTATGCACACACAGGTCTTTTGTCCCTCCTGGCGTTCCATAGTCTGTGACGTAAATAATGAAACAGGAACGTCACTGCTAACTCCGCGGACACTAGGTGCAGCATGGAAAGCAAGAAAGGTCTTTTGAACGTAAAGTTTAGCTTTAAAACTCTACCAGATACGACAAAAGTCATTTGTGTTTATCGTCAATGTGAACTGAGCTTTCACCGTCGTACGTCAACACTCAAATGCCAACTGCTGGCGAAGCATGCAGCTGATGCAGGGAGCCCTCCTCCTCCTCGCCGAAACTGGAAAGTTTTCAGCGGAGACGCATGGATAATTCTACAACTAGCAAACTTTCAACAGCCATCGCTAAATGGGTGGCTACAGCAGAATAGTTTAAATAAGAAAAATACTTTTAGGTCAGTTAAAATTTTGCGATTAATCACGATTAAAATTTTTAATTGTTTGACAGGCCTAATTTTAATACATATTTTAAATGATGGGAAAATCACACATTTGTTTTATTTTTTTGTGTAGGGGTTGCCAGGTTTGCAACCCCTCTGCTCCGACCTGATGAGTTCCAGAGACTCTCTTTATTAAAATGGGTGCAAAAAAAAAAAAAGAAGAGAACCACTCTTTGTGATGAGAGAGAAAAGAAAACAAAAGATCAACAGGCCGGATTTACTAAGCAAAGAAAACAGCATCACAGAAAGAGCGGCGCGAGATTCCAGCCTGTGGGTGGCTGCAGACTAAAAGGGGTCCGATCTGAGGTCTCGCCAGGATGAGTCACTAAGATACCAGATCATCGCCGCCTTTTAGCTGACGGCTGTGAGAACGCAGGCTGAGCTGCCCCAGCTGACATCAAAACGCACCACGGAACAAAAAGAAAAGCACATCTGCTGCTGCAGGATTTGAAGGAGGAATTGTTTTTAAAGAGGGGAATTCCATGTTTTGACCCCGTGGTGATTGTGGTCACTAAAGAAAGGTGCTGCTGAAAGACACTTGGTAGATTCTGCTGAAGATAAACCCACCGAGGGTTCATTCAGAGAAATCTGTGGTATTTCTGCTCATTTAGTAACCGTTTCCTTTAAAGAAGGGAAGAATTCCTTCTATGACCTCCGACCCAACGTGAGGTAAGACTTCACTTTTAGAAAAAAACATTAATAAGAGCTGAAATAAATACTGTGTGAGGAAAGTGAGCTCAGACTGTGAACTAATAGCATATATTTTCAGTTTTTTATTTTCTACACAGTTTATAAAGCCTCATTTCAAAGTGGGAGGCATATTGTGGGTTCAGAGGTCACTCTTTGTCTCTGGGGGGGTGGGATGATGGTACAACATCAGTATGTTCTTCTGTGTGTCCCAGGTCAACGCAGAAAAAACAACGAGCTGAAATTTAAAACTTAAAAAGCAGCAATGAAAACACAAAGGAGGCTTTCTGAGTCAGTGTGAGGGTGACAGGCTGCAACACGCTTTCTTAAAGAGGAGGATGACCTGCAAACAGACTTGGACCTGGTCTACAGACAGGGCAGAGAAAGATGTCTGCACTCGTTTAAGATTAGTCATGGAAAAAAAACTAAACAACCAAACCACAAATACATAAAAGCACTGGGATCGCATCAGAAAGGCATTAATCAAAACTGTAAACTTTTATTCTGAGAGTTTCTCTGATATAAAGATTGTTTTTAAAAATCGGGGTGAGTTTCGATAGCTGAGAACGTTTTCCACACAGAGCTTCTGAAACATGGTAAACACGTTCAGTTACATAGAAATCAACTGTTATGAGCAATCCAGCAAACAAAGAGACAAACTTCCACAATAAAATAATTCAAATGTTGGTTTTTATTACGTTTTAGACCTTTTTGTTTGATTTTTCTGTTGCTGAAGTAGCATTACGAGGATTAATATCCAATAAGGCAGTGGAGAAAACTTGGCTGCTGCCTGACAAACAACTTCTAATCTTATCTGTGCCCTTGAACAACCCCATGCTACAGAATGAATGGAGCAGCTGCTCGGAACCCTCCCTCCTTTCTACGTTCTCCTCCTATCTTCTCCTTCACCCCTGCCTGGAGGGTGCAGGCGTGCAGCTGCGTCAGCACTGAAGTCAGAGTTCCTGGTCCCGCCCACCTTCCCGGATGTGTTTTTTAACTGTGGACTGTCAGTGTATTGTTTCCTGTATGCAAAGGTTTCTTCCTCATCCTCCCTTGCTGTTAGCCCTTTTCTTACCTGCTCCCATTTTTTCACTTTTATTGTTTTGCCCAAATATATTATTGAAGTTTTCCCTAAAATTGTTCTGCCCAAGATTTTAGTATTTGCCCAAGTCAATAGCCCACATAGTCTCATCATTTACAATGTAGATCCCCTGTCTGCCCAAATCTCTGTTCTGTTTTTTATTTTCAATGTTTTCTCAGTTTTGTTCTTTTGTTTATGTTGTGAAGCGCTTTGTGATGTATATCTGTGAAAGGCGCTATATAAATAAACTTTACTTACTTACTTCCCTCGCCTTTTTCCGCATATCTGGATCTGGGTCTAGGGGCAGCATCCTGAGAAGGAAATCCCAGACCGTCATGTCCTCAGTCCCCTCCACCAGTGGGACCTCCAAGGCGATCCCAGCCAGGCCAGCGTGTCCTGGGTCGACTCTGGGGTCTCCTGCCAGAAGGACGTGCCTGAAACACCTCCTCAGGGAGGCGTCCAGGAGATGATCAAACCACCTCTACTGCTCCTCTCAATGTGGAGGAGCAGCAGTTCTCCTCCAAGTCCCTCCAGGATGTCTGAGCTCCTCACCCCATCTCTACAGCTAAACCCACTCTGTGGAGGAAACTCAACTTTTAGGCAGACCATTCTTTATAATCAATCAGTTTGTCAGACTTTGTGAGGTTTTTGTGGGGTTTTCTTGTCCACCTGAATCTTGAGGATCGATCACATGTTTTCAACTGGCTTAAGGTCTAGGGAGTTTCCAGATCATGGACCTGAAGTGCTCCATCGTGTGGGAAAAGACACTGTTCATCACCAGCGGTTGGAGGAGTTCCTCTCGGAGGATGTCTGGTACCATTCTTTATGTTCTGAGGCTAAACTGTGAGCGAGGCCACTCTCTGAAGCAACCCCACACCAGTTGTCTCAAAAAAGACAAGAGAATCCATCAAAGAAAATGACTTTCCCCCAGTCCTCAGCTGTCCAATCCCTGAACCTTTATCAGAATACCAGTCTGTCTATTAGACTAGATCGTCCTTCAAACTCACTTTGTGCCAGTTCAACATGTTTGATGACCGTAAATGTGTGATTAATACAGTCAGAAGTGTCGTGTTCTGTTTTATTGTGAGCTCAGGTCGTCATGGGTTTTATTTAAGTCCTCTCACTTTAGACTGAGTGGTGAATTCATCTGAGACGTGTTCATCTTTCTGCCACACTGACTGTCTGTAGGTCTAACCACCAGTGCTCCTGCTCTTTGTGTTTTAATTGAGTCACATGCTTGCTGTATAAGCGGAGTGTCTTTGACATTTGATGCATTTTGACAAAAACACACAGAAGCAGTAGTGAGGATCTGAGCATGAGAGTGAGCTTCAGACTCTATTATAATTAGAGTTACATGTTTTTTTTTTATGTGTTAGTATTTTTTTCCAAAAATTTGAAAGTGAATAAAAGCAGCATGGATGTAATGGAACGATCAGGGAGGGGTTCAGTAGCTGCAGCAGCCAGTTATTGTTCATTCATTCAGCGCTCGGCGGCAGCTCAGAGGGGAAAATAAGTCCAACGTAAACATGAAGGGGCTTTAGGTCCAGGATGGACCTAAATATAATGTGTAGAGATTTAAAATTCAAATTAAAACAAATATAAGTAAAAAGTTAAAGGCCTAGCTCTCCAGGGAGGACTGCATAGTCCTCGCAACTTTCTTCTTAAGATGACAAAAGATGAAGTTCTGTCCACTGGTTAAAATCTGGAAAATGTTTTTCACAAGTTCATGCAACAAGAACTTACATGATCTGTTAGTACTCAAACTGTGTGGTGACTGACGCTCAGCTACAATCAAACTTGCACAAACTATGTGCAAAACTGAATTATAGCCAGTATGTGTTGAATATGTTTGATTAGCCGTGGCGGCCGTCCTGAATAAAGTAGACTGTAATAAATTCTCCAGCAGCAGATAGCTCATTTTATTTGTATTCTGGATGTTTAGCAGCTGAATGCAGCTGTTGCTCATTCTTTCAATTTGTTAGTAGATTAAACAATAAAGAAGGGGGACCAGAACTTGTCCCTTCTCCTGACACTCAGGAAGTGAAGGGACTTTGACGTCTTTACACCAACCTGCAACTGCTAATGAGAACGGCGTTTAGGGACTAGAGTTTCAAACATTTCCAACCCAGTCCCATTGCTTGGCTTGGAGACATGCTGCAGATCCAGGGCCCTCTGGTTATGCATTCCAGCTTCTGCTTCTCTAAAGGAAGTTCTTCCATCCAATGATTACTGAGTCAGACAATTGTCTATGGAGCCAGATTTCAGTCAGAAAGTCACCTTGTGTGCATGTAGAAGTAAATATATTTTACAAGAATACCTACGGAAAGTGATGGTCTAAGTAGTTTAGCTTGACATGGTTAAAATATCTTTTGACTCATTTCTGTCTTCTAGAATGATGTTTCCTCCCATGGTCGGTGGCTACCTCTCGTAAAGCTCCTCCTCCTTAACGGAGGGTTCTTCTACAGCTTGTCTGATGTTGATAATCAACTGTAATAGCCAATAAATCATTACTACTGTGCACATTTCTGCACAGAAAGCCACAAATCAGGTGAAACCTTTAAAAATGTAGCAGATTCCTTATAGCAGTAAAATAAATGATGGACATGTGTCTGGAATCCAGGACCAAATATGAGCATGAACATGTTGAGATCCTTCGCCCCTCCAGCGGCTGCTCCGTCCACTGATGTTCAAGTTAAAAGAAACAACAAATAAACAGATCTGTGCTCAGGCCTTCAGCCATGAGTCTGCCTCTTTCATATTTTATTCTGTGGTCATGAGAATTTCGTCCCTGGCTTTTCTCACATGCTGTCATCTCTGTGCCAGAGACGTCAACATTTACTCCCTTTTAATTCCTTCATGAAGCAGACGTCTTTGTCCTTCCTGTGTGTGTTGGTGCAACAGTCGAGGTTACCACAGTTTGTTAATGGAAATATTTCCATCAGCACATGCAAACTGGTTAATGACCAAGGTAAGGAAACTGGGATTTATGAATAAATACACAAAGCAGATAAAATGGTTTTCTGCAAGTTGGAGTCAATTCTCAAAATCTTCCACATTTAAAAGACGAAAGAACCAAACTGATCCATCAAAGCATTTATATGCCAAATTCCTTAGTAGTTTCCTTTTAGAGAGACACAATGAAATGATTATCTGAAGCTTTGAGTTTACAACTTGTGGAAAAGATGTCCTTTAGCAGAATTTGGGTCGCGTTCAGGAAAAGAGACGGCTGCTGATATTTGTGCACCGCTGGTCATTTCCAGGGTTGCACACGGAAGACGAAATTATAGTCAAAGTGATTTCAAGGTAAGGAATTGCCATCAGGGAACTTTTACTTCATGCAAGTGGGAGTGCTGGGATTTGTCTGGTCCAATCTTCTGGTATTAACATCTGATTCTGGACATGGTTTCCTGCCCTGACGAGGCCAATTAGACCATAAAAAGCTGAACTTCATCACCCAGTCCAGTAACTCCAGTCAGGCCTCTGACAACAGACCTCTCAGCTGTGGGGAAATGTGGGCGGATCACATTTTTTAAACATCAAAAGTGACTTTTCCAGATGGATACGATGGAGTTAAATGAAAAACAAGTCAATTTTCTCTTAGCTGCATGTGCTTTTCTCTCATGTTGCAGGGAAAATGCAGGAAAATTGTTTTGTTTTCAAGGCTCAACTTCGACACCACGCTGTGATGTTTGGAGATCAAGCTGGGTGGAAGTGGGGGGGTCACTAAATGAGTGAAAACATTCATTAGATGCAGAAAATGCATCAACGGAGAAACATGGACTGATCACAAAGAGATAAAATGCTACATGACAAAAATCTAGCACTGAAATTAAAATCAGATGCAAATGACCACAGAGAGATGTGGAAATTACAACCATGAGGAGGTGAACCCTGACCATATAAACACTGTTAAAAATGAGCAAAGACACAAATCAACCAAACTGGCTCATTAGACGACCACATAACAGTCACAAGATGACCATAAAGAGACGCTAAACATATGCATCATGTCATTATCTCAACTCACTGGGATTGGTCAGAGTCTCAGGCCTCAAGTAGGAGGTCATTTGTGTTCTGGAGCATTTTGGATTCATAATGGAACATGTTTAATAAAACAACCTCTATGACTGTTCACACGACAAACTGACTTGAAAATATGTCGTTTATTTTATTAAGTTGTTTGCACCACATCCATAGAACTATTCTTCTAGATTTTCTGTCAATTCGTGATAAGTCAAGGATTGGGGAGAAAAAAAAAAGACGTCCTAAAAATCCTCAAAACCTCAGACGTATCTCACTGGACTCTTGGAGACACAAAATTGCAGAACAAAAAAAGAATGCATGTTGGAATCACAGTGAATTAGTACTCATGAAACTTTAACGTATGTTAAAAACATTTTTTTTTTACAATACTCCTTTGATATATGTGCAAATTCTGATACAAATATAAGTTTTCATTATTCTGAACATTCAGTATGTTTACAATTCTGCCAGAAATGCACGGAGCTGCAAATGTTGGCAAATTTCTGGAGAGATGAAATATCAAATAAATAAATAACAAAAGCAATATTTTATTTGAATCACACTGAATCAGCATGAAAAAACGATCAGGTCAGGTGGTGCATTAAATGAAATTGCAATCAAACAAGGATAAGATTAAAATATGCGGGTCAGGATCAGAACAGAACAGTTTTTTGACGATAAATGTGACAAGGTGGCAAAAAGAGAAGATGTGAAGGATGCGTTCATTGGAAACCATGGCAACCAGGCCTACAATGATGCATGAGGTCCTGAGCCAGCAGTGCAGGTAGGGGGGCCATGCCCTCAGTTGTAGCTTTAAGACTCCCTGTTTTTCTGCTTCTATGGTGAAATGTGAGCCTGCCAAATAAACGGGGATATTTCTACGTAGAAACCTCGATCAATTCAGGATTTTGTATGTCTACACTTTGGTGCAGATGATTACATTTTCACCACTTTAAGCAAAGGTGTTTTGTGCCTTATTTGGATAAAAGAACATGGCTGTCAGTTGTCACATTTCTGCAGTCAGAAATGGAAGTAAACTAAATTGATAAAGGTTCTAGACGCCCACAGCAACTTCACGACTGTTATGAGATGGAATTTGTCTTCAAAGTTGATCAAACATCCAGCAACATCACAACAAAGCTCTGCAATGCACCTGCGGAATTTGCAAGAAATTTTTGATACCTCCTGTAAGTTTAAGTAGGACAACCATCTTCTCCTCGACACTTTTGATGTTAAACAGCCTCATGCACTTGCCTGCAAGGTGTCAAATCAGAAACTATTCAAAAACTGAACAAACACAGAAGGGTTTGCATCAGATCACTACTTCACTCCTTGGCATTCGATTAGCTGGCATATTTCTGGGCTCTTTTCAAAGTAACTCTAGCAGCTGCTTTAAATCCAGTCAGTACCAACCAACGCCCTTTTACCTCATGGAGATAATTAGGATGAATTCTGACTAGGCAGAAAATTACTATGACAACCATGTAGAGCCATCGCCAACTTTGGTGCAGAAACAAATGCTAGCTTAGTCACAACATTGGGAACTTCTTGAAACCTGGGTCGTCTTGGTGCCAAACATAAGGACGCTTGACTAGGATCCAATTTGAGGTCATCCACTTATGTCTCACATATCCTTACACTGCGTCTGTGGTTGGTTTAAAGCTGGAGAGTCCTCCCAGCCTGGTAGAGCAGCTGTCTGACCACACACTAAGGCGGTAACCAAGGGTGGATGTAAACAATCGTGCAGTGGTCACATCTTTTCATTATTTATTACCATCTGAGACAAAGAAGATGCAACAAAAAAACATGTGCATGAGAATTCCCTGAAATGTGTATGAATTTGAAAGCTTTATTTTTTTCTTGCAATTTGAAATCATATGCACACCCAAGTATAACTAAGATAATAAAATAATTGGTAAAAATGAAGGATAACTGAATGAATGCAGTGCAAACACCCACTAGCTGGAAAGACGAACTTGTATGACATAGGTTTGTTTAATCATGTGTGCACATGTATTAAATTCTGCACACCTGCTCCCCCACTAATAACACTGGTCCACGGTCAGAAGCAGAAAGCCCTCTTCTCTTAAAGGTGGGACCTTTGTTCATTGTGTTGAGTCAACGGCACAATCCTTGACCAACAACATTCAGCTGACTGTCAACACTTCGTCGCACCCAGTTATCTCCTCATCCCTCCTCAAGGACATGCCTGAGTACATATGTGTTTTTGTCAAAGCTATGAGGTAAGAGAGTAATATAAAGTCCCGCTCAGATTTCAGCGAGGAGCTGAACCCGGTGGACTCGGTTCTGTGTCCTCAGACAGGCAGGTGAGGGGTTTTCCAGCAGCCAGGTGGAGGTGGGGGTTGTCTGATAGGAGACGATTAGACAAAGGCTTCTTTCTGAATTCAAGTCCTGTGTGTGTCAGGGTTTTCACCACTTAGCTCACTCAGGACAGAAATGGTTGTTCAGGCCAGCAAACCAATACTGGATGATAACATCTTGACTCTTTTACATCTTTAAAATTTGGATCTGCAAACTAATTTATGTTTGAAAACATGGAAATACAAAATCTGGATAATTATTTTACTTTCTCTGCTGTTGAAGACTGACAAACTAGATCAGATTAGACATTATAATTATAGATGCATCTCAAAACATCTGCTTATGGTTGGAATTGACCAATATTTATTATCTTATTCTGTGATTGGTCAATTTGAAAGTTCTTCCTGGTCCATCAACCTGCCATCAAGGCACCAATTTATGGTAGAAAAAAACAGGTCTTCCAGAAAAATAACTTTGAAATTAATTCATATTTTTAATCATAGTTTTGAGACTAATTAAAACTGGCCTAAATCGTTCTCCGCTGGTTAAATCTCATTTGAAGATCATGTATTCTTTAGCCTTCATTCAACGAAGAGAAGTGACACATTTTTCTTGCTTTAACCTTTTGTTTGTGTCTAATTGTAACAATTTATCTTTTACATTTATTTTAGTGAAGGTCAACCCATATGTTTGCTTTAAAGTGCTTAATAATAAAGATGCTATGTGAGACAAAAATTGGAAATAGTTTCATCCCCAGAATCGCTTCATCTATCATTATAGTAATTCTTCAAAACACACTTTGCTTACTTACTTTCTGAGAGCAACTTCAAGTTATGCATACCCCCCCCAAAAAACGTGTCAATAGGGTTAGATAGCCCTAAAACTTTATTATCCATTGCAAAATGGTTTAAATTCACCCTCCACAGCTTGGTGTGAACACACCATGTTTAAGTTGAAGAGCTAAACAGCAGAAGAGTGACGTAGGAGTAGGTGGGAGTACTTAACAAATCAAGAAGTGCCCATTATGCAGCATTATAATTAGTGTTGCAATCATCAAGCATTAATCTAATTGAAAGAGCTTTGGCTCCTCCCATTGCTTCCAACACATTCTGAGAATTCAAATTTAAAGAAGTAAAAACACTGAATTTACCATCCAGAGTTGCTTTGAAGCAGTACCTTAAACACATTTTCACTTGGAATGGTTGCATTTTCATGCAAAGATGGATTCTATGGAGCTCAAACTAACTATTAAGCACTACTGCTCTGTAACTGACCAAAGGGCTGGCATTTAAAAAATAAAAAAGCAATATAAAGTTTTGCAGGATGAATTTTTATTGTATGTGATATTGTCCCCATATTATTCTCAACTTTGATTTATCGTCTTGTATTCTGTGTTAATCTGTGATCATCAATCACTTGACCTCATTCCTGGTCAGTTATTTGTGAGGACAGTTATAAGGTTTGTTGTTTTTTTATTTGAAGAGAGTCAGGGTCTGAGTCTGACAGTCACCCCTTCATAGCTGGAGTCGAGCTCCTCCAGTTTCATCTCTCTTGAGGTGAAAACATTTATTATTATTATTCAATGAGTTTTTTTCCTAATCTGATCATTTCTACCAGTCTTTTGTTTCCTACTTCAAGAACGGCATGATAATGAAAACAAGAGCTGTGTGTGTGCACATGTGTGTGTGTGTGTGTGTGTGTCCCAAACTGCTTCCAAATGTAACCTGAGTGATGGGCTCTGAATCCTGAATGTATCCATCTATTTTCTCCCTGAGCCGTTCTTCTACTGATGAACAAAACCCTGACAGCCTCTTTGAATTTCACACACACACTCGGGTTCACACAGTTCATTAAAAGAGACTCAAACAGAACGTCTATAGAAACAATTAGCCTTGTAGTGGAGAACGTCTGCTCTGATGTCATTTAAGGAGACAGCAGTCTTCATACAGATTCTTACAAAATTTGTGCTTTTTGACGAAAAAAAGAAGAAACAATTCACCTTTATGATTTTTAGGTAACGCATCAACTACAGTATATCAGCTGTTTTTGCCTTCGAGTCCGAGTCACTTGATTTTGAGCACCGATACCGAGTCATGATCCGATACTTCTACAATGTTGCTGTCATCACGTTCATAATACCTCCAGACCGCAGACATACTCACACACTTTCTGCTTCAAGCTGCTTCTGTGTTCGACTTCGCTGGCGTTTAACCACATCCCGCAAGCTGGCGAGCTTCACATCCAACTGCGGGGAGTGGCGAAGGAACACTCGCCCTGGGGAAGCTGCAGACTGAAGTGTCAAATGTTCTCAAACGACGGCAACAACCAGCTCCAGAGTCTGGAAGCCCTGAGCCTCCATCCAGGAGGAGGGGGGGTGTCAGACCGCTGATGCATGAAGCAATGCATGCCCGCTGCACCCCCCCCCGCTTATGGCGAGGGTCTACCGAGCATCAGTGCCAAGATCTTTCTTGATGACAAAATGATGTGCACCCCTGATTATAGATGTGTTAATGAGAATATAAATATCCAAGTCCAGATCAGGAGGTAACGTCCGATTCCAATCGAGTCTGAAATCAAGTGATCGATTTCTGATCACCTGATCGGATCAGGACATCCCTAATATTTACACCTTTTTGCACCATGTTGCATAAAACTTTTACCTTCCAAGTACCGGTACTTTTTTTTCATGTTGGACGTTTATGAACTCATCCATCACCTTGGACTGGTTTCCTCCTCTTTAAACCAGTGGAAATCTTTGGTCTCCTTCACAAACTGTTGCTTTAAGCCCTTTTTTCCAGAGAGTTCTCATCAAAGCTCTTGTGTTCTGGTCTGATTTAACTAGGCATACATTTTCCAAACAATCAAAACATATTCACAGTTCTGATTTGCCATACATCACCCCTCTGCCAGACATTATGGAGATCTGTTTCCAATCAATCTGAGTATTGCAAGACTTTGGATTTATTGGGTGTTTTTTGAGCACATCAGACGACATACGTCTCTTTGTTGGCAGAGATCTCAGTTATCAACCCGTTGATGTCCATCAAACCTCACCGTCCTGGATTTAGGGTCATATGTGGAGGTTGTGATGAAACGAAACCCCGGCCTGGGTTTCTTTCCACAGGAAGCTGTGATGCTCGCGCTAATCAAACGGCGTGCCTGTGGCCGCTGATGTTTAACACAGAACACACATGGGCTCACTTACAGAACAGCATTTCCCACAGAGTCATAAAAAAAAGAACAATCAATGAGTTTTTTTCCTGCCCTGTCTCTTTAACACCACAGCAGATGTTAACTGGTGCAAAGGTTAAACTTGCGGCAGGCGTTGCTCAAAATGATTAGTTTCCACCTGCAGACTTTAAAGTTTTAAAAGGAGACTTTTTTCTCTGGAAAACTCAAGTAGTTTGATTGCTTTTTAAGCCTGCGAGTAAAAATCTGGCGTCATATTTCAAAAGAACATTGTTTTTATTTAAATCAAACGGGATTTTGATTAGAAAATCCTCCTCAAGTGGAAAAATTCAAACTTGAAGATGAGAATTAGTTGTTTTGGGGCGTGCAGATGGTTATAAAGTACAGTAGAAAACTGTTTCTGGTGTGACCCAGACTTTCCACTACTTTTACAATAACAGAGTCATTAATCTCCTATATCCCATCTTATCTCCACCAACAGAGGCCAGACGCTAATACCTCAGTGGATGTGTCACTGTCCACATCCTGCTTTGTGTGTGAGAGAGGAAAAATGGGTATAGAGTACGTCTGCTGCTGTTACTGCGCACCATTTGTCTTAATCAGTGTGAATTATATCATCAGTAAGGGTTATCTTTAAATTGAGACGCTTAATCTGAACTACTGTGTTTATGCTGCCAGGTGGGACTTTTGCTCATCAGGAATCTATCAATAATCTGAAAGAGTGGTCATGATTAAAGTCTGGATTTTATTGTGTTTGAACTCCAATAAAGTCTTGTTTAAAACTTATTTACACACAAAAGGTGCAAAAGTTACAAATAAATACCTTGGAAAATTAGTTTTTCCCCTTAGATTTTAAACCAAACTAAACTAATTCATATGAGTAATGAAACTGCAGCTTGTGGTGTTGATATTGTGTGATAGAGTGGTAATGAAAATTTAAGATTTTTATCAGCTCTAGTTCACAAAATGATTAAAAAAGAGCAGAGAATTTGTCTAAATGCACATGATCACAGCATATGAGGAAACCAGGTGTAAAATTTTAACTTTTTGAGAATAATAAGTGAATATGTCATTGTCAACATGGGTGTCTGTGTCTAACTTAAACGTCCCAGGTATTTTCTGTCAATCAAAAAACAGTCCTGGAGTTTTTAATCTTAAATAGTTTAAAATTTTGTTTAAATAGTCTGAATTTTAGATATGAGTAAAACTATTAAATGGTAAAGTCATCAATCATTTTAGTACAAATGTGCATCCACTACATAAAAGGGATTTTCTGATCATTTTGAGTCGCTCCAATCAGATGATGTCTTCTAGAGCCTCCGCTCACTTTGAGTGATGTCACCGGTGGGTGTGGTCAATATAGAACGCCACTTCAAAATGACCAAAACATCCCTTTAAGATGATATATCACTGCTGCTTCAACAAACTGCAAAAGATTATTTGTGGGAAAATGTCCAAAATGTTCACAGGGGTTCTCAGTTTCCTGGTGTGAGATGCAGGGCCTGATCTCTGTGACTGACGTGACTGGTGGTTAGCCGATCTGAAGATGGGTCCATGTATGCACTTTTGCCAAATAGCGATGAAAAAAACCCAACATTTTTCCTGGACCATCACAAAGCCTCAGTTAAAGGTAGCAAGAAGAAAATGTGGAAGTTTGTTTTCTAACAAAATTATTATTTTCTTATAAAGCAGAAAAAGATTAAATTGGTAGAAGCAGGTCAGAGAACTGGAAGAATCAGTGCATCAGTCATGAGCAGTTCATCCCTCACTGTGGGACACATTTACCCCTTTGGTATCAGGATGAGTTAGAGTGCTGCTTTAGTGGATGATCCGCCTCCCTACAGGGCAACTGTTGTTTAATATTTAAAGAGAAGACACTAAATCTGCTCCCCTGAGACTCTCATCCACTCTGTGGAAGATTTATTGCTTCTTCATAAACTATGCAACAGTTACAAAGAGGTTTTTAATAGACAGCAATCCTTATGAAATTGTTCAAGTTATTGACTTTGTTGCCTTAAAATTGTCAACAGGAATTCAAGTTTATGAAGGTTTGTGGCACAAAACTGAAGCTGAACTCTGGTGTTGGTCTGGTGAAAAACTTGGGTCAAAATAGGATTTCAAATAAAAACAAACCGAAAAGGAAGAAAAGTTTACAACATGGTACACAAAAACTTCCAGAAACAGTTCTGTTTTTCCTGATAAATCTTTGTTTCGTTCCTCTAGTTCTATAACTTGCACTTTTGTCTTATTTGAAGAAAAAAAATAAGAGCACTTGCTCATTTTTTCTTCAAGAAGTTGAGATTTGGGGATTGGGGTGAAATATAAGAAGAATTTAAACTGCATGGATAAGAAAAGCTGCAATTTACACTCTTCTTTCATCTCCATCCTTCTTTTTTTTTTTTGCAGTTGCATAAAAAAGCTGTCCCAAGTCCTACTTCCAGTCACACAGGAATGTTAAGTTTTAGAGGCGTAATAAATCCCAGCAGATACAGTGATATCCAGGACGCCACCGGTGCTAAATGTCATTCAAAAACCTTGAGCCTTTCCAGATTGAAAGCATTCCTCTGAACTAAAAACAGAAGTCTCCTTCCTAAAAGTCGTCATGAGTTCCACCGGCCTGATAGACTTGGAGGTTACATTTTTGATTTAAGCTTCATACGTGCTACAAGTCAAAATGCCTCAAAATATCAACAATCAGCAGGAAAACTATACAAACATGATGCAGTTTGACTATATTTCAAGGCCAACATCAGCTATGGAAGACAGAGGTGACTCAGAAAGGGACAGGAGAGGTGACTCATGGGAGGAAATGTTTTATCACACGTCAACAAACCTCCACCTTGTCCATTGTTCTCACAACACCTGGTTGAAGTTGAAGTTTGGAGGCGAAAAATAATCCCCATCCTGGAAATGTGAGTTACTCAGCAGCGATGGAGGGAATCCCCAGTTCCAGCCTGAGTCAGCACAAAAAGAAAACTGTCTGTGAATGCTTTTGAAAAAGATGCATGAATCAGCTGAATCCACGCAAACATATAAAACTCTTTACAAATCATGTTTATTTAAAAATAAACACACAACATTTCCCTCATCAGGTTTGAGCAGATTAAATCTGTATGATGATGTCATCTTATGTCTGACATCACATTGTCTAGACAGGTCAAACCAAAGATCATCAGTAGAGTTTCTACTAATTCTGACTCAGATGTGTCACTGAACCTTCAGGAGACTGACTGAATAGCATTAAAGCAGAACTGTTTAGACTATTTTAAGGCCGTATGTGTTTTATTTTTGTTCATTCTTTTTTCTTATCCAGTCTTTGTGGAATTAAAATGCTCTCAAACACACAAACTCAGATGAGAAATATACATGATTTATGTATGTTTATATAAAACTAAACATTTATTAATTTTTGGTTATTTTAAACATAAAGTCAGCTGTTTAGTATGTATTCATACTTTGATGCTGTAGTAGTGATATTATATCAGTATCTTTTAAACATTGTTTTCAGTGTTGTTCAAGTTGATAATGCTAATCCTGTTAAGGAACACTAGGCTACAATAAATTAATAGGTGTCATATCTCAGTCTGGCTCCAACGCAGTGGCGGTTCTAGAAAAAAATTAGAGGGGGGCCAGGCTGGAGCCAGCTGCGTTTTTAAAGGGGAACATTCTAAAACACTCAGCACTTAGCAGGGGTTCACAGCTTGTTGTCAGGGGGGCACGGGCCCCCCATCTAGATCCGCCCCTGCTCCAACATTAGAATTTGTTATCAGCTTAAAGCGGCTCTCTGGAGCATTTTTCTCTGTATCAAAGTTTTCTAAATGTTTTAAATGATATTTCAGGTCTAAACTATGATCTATGGGTTGAGTTCCACAACATCTGTCATTCTGATGAAGACCCTCCTTCCTCCTAGAGACCCCTTTCCATTATTTCTTGCCGCCGACATTTTTCAGCCAATGAAATTCAAATTTCTGCATTCTCTCAACATGCACGCGCATCGACCAAACCTGTACCAGTAGGGGGCGCTGTCGTACAGGACGCTCCGTGTGTTTCTCTGTTTACCGTCTCGTTCACTGAGGAC
This sequence comes from Callopanchax toddi, assembly GCA_006937965.1. Lineage (NCBI taxonomy): Eukaryota > Metazoa > Chordata > Actinopteri > Cyprinodontiformes > Nothobranchiidae > Callopanchax > Callopanchax toddi. Next base: position 835,722 of record SSNR01000131.1, read on the forward strand.
TCACGGCTCATTTCTACTAAAAACCTACCCATTCTCCAGCTAAAGATGGATTTATTTTTATTTTTAAACCTTTCACCTCACAGAATGGCAAGGCTTGACAGGATTATGCGTTTATTTTGGTCAGAAAGTTCATCCAGGGCCGAGTCAAGTTCAGCTTCAGAGTCCAGCAGCAGCTCGCTTCTAACAGAGCTAATATCAGAAGCAGCAGGGACAGAGAGACATCAGACCCTCGTAGTGTTGGAATAAGATTGTGAACTGTGAGTGATTAAACCCTACACACTGAGCTGTACAGTTCATGTCCGCAACGTATATGCGCCGTGTGCACGCGCGCACACGCGACCGGACGCGCGTGTCGAGATGTTTTGAGGAGGAGCCTTTGGACGCTAGATTCAAAAACTGCTCTCCTGATGAAATAATCCAGAGTGCGGCTTTAAGCCATGTTTCCATAGCAGGGGTCGGTACGGTTTGGTACGGGACGGATTGCTATTTTGTCTGTTTCCATTGTAAACCGGTTCATACAACCGATCCGTCCCACTCCATTCATGGACCATAAACGGTTCTCCTCAGCTGTGGGTCCATAGAGCGGGTACGGTTAGGGCGGAGCTGTGGCATTAAAACACAGTCCACTGATCACTCGCGGTTCGCGGCTGGACCAGGCCGGTCGAGCCGCGGAACGCGAGGGTGAATCCGCGGCTGGACCCCGCGGCGGCACCGGGTCCACGAGGGATTCATTCACCCAGACCCGTATGCCTCCTGGGTCTGTCGGCAGAGATCCGACCATTGCTGTACACGGAAGTGATAAAATGCCAGCAAGCAGCACCAGGTGTGCTCACTTTCAGAGCTCCAAACATTCAGCGATCAGCTGCGTTCAGGACAAGCTAGATGGATCAGTAAAAAAAAATGAAAGAGTTTAAAATGAAGTTTATCAAAATGTAGCTGAAGGGTTTGAGCAGAAGGCGGAACAATGTCGGGTCAAGCTGGAGAAATTAAAATCCCCATTTAAGGACAGCGCTGGTATGACGTGAAGAAGATACGCATTTAGGTTTAACCCCACCTGCCGAGTGAGGATCCAACAGCTGATGGAACCGCTCAACTGAAATAGCGGATCCGTACCGGTCTACGAGGATCCAATCCGAACCGCACCGACCCCTGCTATGGAAACATGGCTTTATAGTGTCTGTCACAGAAACGTCTGAATGTTGAGCAACTTAAAGGCATCGTGAGCATAATGAACAGAGTTTCAAGTTGTTCTTGGAACATTTACATCAATAGAAGCATTGAAGTCAAAAGAATTTTTTAAAACATCTTAGGGTCGCTTTTTCCTGGATAACAGAATCTACACCAACTAAAAGAAGCCATTCTTTTATTAAAATTTTGACCACAAAAGAAAAAAAACCTTCATCCAAACTCATTACATCACATCCTGGAGGTCGATGCTTCTAACCATGGCGTGGGCGCAGTGCTCGCTCAAAGGTCCAACTCTGACAGTAAGATCCATCCTTGTGCCTTCTTCTCAAAACTATTTTCCCCGTCAGAGCGAAATTAATTGCTTGCCATAAAGATGGCATTGGAGAAATGGAGGCATTGGCTAGAACCGATTCTGATCTGGACTGACCACAAGAACTTGACCTACCTCCAAACTGCCAAACGCCTAAACCCTCATCAGTTTCTGCTCTCTTTTCTTTCACGTTTCCACTTTAATATCACTTACAGGCCGGGTTCCCGTAACACCCAAAATCATCAGCCTTAATCATTAACTTGACTTCAATAAGAACTTAAAAATCCGTTTTTCTAGCAGATCAGACA
>SSNR01000131.1:837537-850533 GCA_006937965.1 Callopanchax toddi
GAGGGAATCCCCAGTTCCAGCCTGAGTCAGCACAAAAAGAAAACTGTCTGTGAATGCTTTTGAAAAAGATGCATGAATCAGCTGAATCCACGCAAACATATAAAACTCTTTACAAATCATGTTTATTTAAAAATAAACACACAACATTTCCCTCATCAGGTTTGAGCAGATTAAATCTGTATGATGATGTCATCTTATGTCTGACATCACATTGTCTAGACAGGTCAAACCAAAGATCATCAGTAGAGTTTCTACTAATTCTGACTCAGATGTGTCACTGAACCTTCAGGAGACTGACTGAATAGCATTAAAGCAGAACTGTTTAGACTATTTTAAGGCCGTATGTGTTTTATTTTTGTTCATTCTTTTTTCTTATCCAGTCTTTGTGGAATTAAAATGCTCTCAAACACACAAACTCAGATGAGAAATATACATGATTTATGTATGTTTATATAAAACTAAACATTTATTAATTTTTGGTTATTTTAAACATAAAGTCAGCTGTTTAGTATGTATTCATACTTTGATGCTGTAGTAGTGATATTATATCAGTATCTTTTAAACATTGTTTTCAGTGTTGTTCAAGTTGATAATGCTAATCCTGTTAAGGAACACTAGGCTACAATAAATTAATAGGTGTCATATCTCAGTCTGGCTCCAACGCAGTGGCGGTTCTAGAAAAAAATTAGAGGGGGGCCAGGCTGGAGCCAGCTGCGTTTTTAAAGGGGAACATTCTAAAACACTCAGCACTTAGCAGGGGTTCACAGCTTGTTGTCAGGGGGGCACGGGCCCCCCATCTAGATCCGCCCCTGCTCCAACATTAGAATTTGTTATCAGCTTAAAGCGGCTCTCTGGAGCATTTTTCTCTGTATCAAAGTTTTCTAAATGTTTTAAATGATATTTCAGGTCTAAACTATGATCTATGGGTTGAGTTCCACAACATCTGTCATTCTGATGAAGACCCTCCTTCCTCCTAGAGACCCCTTTCCATTATTTCTTGCCGCCGACATTTTTCAGCCAATGAAATTCAAATTTCTGCATTCTCTCAACATGCACGCGCATCGACCAAACCTGTACCAGTAGGGGGCGCTGTCGTACAGGACGCTCCGTGTGTTTCTCTGTTTACCGTCTCGTTCACTGAGGACTCACGGCTCATTTCTACTAAAAACCTACCCATTCTCCAGCTAAAGATGGATTTATTTTTATTTTTAAACCTTTCACCTCACAGAATGGCAAGGCTTGACAGGATTATGCGTTTATTTTGGTCAGAAAGTTCATCCAGGGCCGAGTCAAGTTCAGCTTCAGAGTCCAGCAGCAGCTCGCTTCTAACAGAGCTAATATCAGAAGCAGCAGGGACAGAGAGACATCAGACCCTCGTAGTGTTGGAATAAGATTGTGAACTGTGAGTGATTAAACCCTACACACTGAGCTGTACAGTTCATGTCCGCAACGTATATGCGCCGTGTGCACGCGCGCACACGCGACCGGACGCGCGTGTCGAGATGTTTTGAGGAGGAGCCTTTGGACGCTAGATTCAAAAACTGCTCTCCTGATGAAATAATCCAGAGTGCGGCTTTAAGCCATGTTTCCATAGCAGGGGTCGGTACGGTTTGGTACGGGACGGATTGCTATTTTGTCTGTTTCCATTGTAAACCGGTTCATACAACCGATCCGTCCCACTCCATTCATGGACCATAAACGGTTCTCCTCAGCTGTGGGTCCATAGAGCGGGTACGGTTAGGGCGGAGCTGTGGCATTAAAACACAGTCCACTGATCACTCGCGGTTCGCGGCTGGACCAGGCCGGTCGAGCCGCGGAACGCGAGGGTGAATCCGCGGCTGGACCCCGCGGCGGCACCGGGTCCACGAGGGATTCATTCACCCAGACCCGTATGCCTCCTGGGTCTGTCGGCAGAGATCCGACCATTGCTGTACACGGAAGTGATAAAATGCCAGCAAGCAGCACCAGGTGTGCTCACTTTCAGAGCTCCAAACATTCAGCGATCAGCTGCGTTCAGGACAAGCTAGATGGATCAGTAAAAAAAAATGAAAGAGTTTAAAATGAAGTTTATCAAAATGTAGCTGAAGGGTTTGAGCAGAAGGCGGAACAATGTCGGGTCAAGCTGGAGAAATTAAAATCCCCATTTAAGGACAGCGCTGGTATGACGTGAAGAAGATACGCATTTAGGTTTAACCCCACCTGCCGAGTGAGGATCCAACAGCTGATGGAACCGCTCAACTGAAATAGCGGATCCGTACCGGTCTACGAGGATCCAATCCGAACCGCACCGACCCCTGCTATGGAAACATGGCTTTATAGTGTCTGTCACAGAAACGTCTGAATGTTGAGCAACTTAAAGGCATCGTGAGCATAATGAACAGAGTTTCAAGTTGTTCTTGGAACATTTACATCAATAGAAGCATTGAAGTCAAAAGAATTTTTTAAAACATCTTAGGGTCGCTTTTTCCTGGATAACAGAATCTACACCAACTAAAAGAAGCCATTCTTTTATTAAAATTTTGACCACAAAAGAAAAAAAACCTTCATCCAAACTCATTACATCACATCCTGGAGGTCGATGCTTCTAACCATGGCGTGGGCGCAGTGCTCGCTCAAAGGTCCAACTCTGACAGTAAGATCCATCCTTGTGCCTTCTTCTCAAAACTATTTTCCCCGTCAGAGCGAAATTAATTGCTTGCCATAAAGATGGCATTGGAGAAATGGAGGCATTGGCTAGAACCGATTCTGATCTGGACTGACCACAAGAACTTGACCTACCTCCAAACTGCCAAACGCCTAAACCCTCATCAGTTTCTGCTCTCTTTTCTTTCACGTTTCCACTTTAATATCACTTACAGGCCGGGTTCCCGTAACACCCAAAATCATCAGCCTTAATCATTAACTTGACTTCAATAAGAACTTAAAAATCCGTTTTTCTAGCAGATCAGACATGAACTGGACCCATGCAGGACGGACTCAGGTGTCCTGGGATCAGCTGCTAATTTCACTGTAGATCGAAGCCTTAAACCATATGAAATAGTTCATGCCTTTGAAATAAATAAATGTCTAGAAATAAATTAGCATCTAAAAACCAACATGCCTCATATCTGACATACGAGCTTCCAGAAAAAAGGCAGATGTTTCACTTCAAATCTAAATTTTCTCTAACACATTTGATGAGCTGTGATTTTTAAAAAAAGCTCTGAAGCCTGAACCGTTGTCTGACCTGTGTTTCTGTAGAAACTTTCCAGCCCACCTCAGAGAGGAAAGAGCAGCAGGAAAAGCCAGTTGATAAGGACGGAGTGGGATGAGACAGCTGTCCCTTCCATTTCAGAGGGGGTGGAAACTCAGCGTAGCAATACTATTAGGTAGAAGGGAGGATAATCCAACAGCTTACATCCATTTCCATTAGGAGGAGGCAGACCTGGAGCACTCAGTCCAATAAAAACTTAAGTCTCAAGTTAAGGTCAACTTAACTCGTCAACTCATCCAGGTTCAAACTGAGAATCTTCTAATGCTACAAACTGAGCATTTATTAAAGTTTTAGTTATGATAGTTTGGATGGTGTTTATTGTAATGGCTCAGGAAAAGGGCTGGACCTGATAAATGCAGCAGACACCAGGCAGACTCCCCATTTCTTCTTGACACTCCGCAACAGAACTCTGAAACAAATCATTCAAATTTATTGCCAGTTGAAAGTTCTTGTAGCGAGACCTGAGAGGTGAGTCATCAGGCAGATATCCAGAACCCGGCTGTCACTCGGAGGTCAAACTTCTATAATCTTTATCAAGTTCAGTCTGATACACATTAAGCAAAAGCAGTGAAACGTTTAAATCCAGAACCTAAAACTCTAAGTCAGGCTAGGGTCAGTGAACCATGAGACAAATGAAATCCAAACTTACTGATTCGTTAAAGAGCGAGGCGTGAGGCAGAGTCATGGCAGGCAAACACTGGGTCTTTGCCAACGCATGAGCAGGACAACTTCATTCGACGAGAGTAAAGATGCAGAAATGTAGAGGCAAAGACTTGGTTCAAAACATGGACATGGACTGAAACGCTGAGGCAAGGCTGCAGACAATCAGGCAGAACGTGAAAAACACCGGAGAAAAAAAAGTTTCCAGGCAGGAATTCCAGTTTTTAAACATGAAAATGAGCAGTTTAAATCCAAGGCTGTCGCTGTTTTATTACAAATACCCATTAAGAACATCCACTCCTTATTTTTATGTCTGTTGTTCTGGTTGTTGAAGCACAAGAAACAAGAATGACTGAGATGAGATCACATGACTTGGCTAAAGCAACATTTTTTCAGATAATTGTTTTTCCACTTTCTACCTTTTCCATTTATCCATCAATATCCCTAGGCCGTTCATCTGGAGAGGTTCACGAGGAGTTGGTGTCTCGGTTACAGGGCGAAGAGGCAGGGGACACCCTGGACAGGTCTCCAGTCCCTCACAGGGCTGCACAGAGACAAACAAGGCTTACAGCCATTCACACACTAAAGCCTGATTTATACTTCTCCGTCTGCGTCGTTACGGAGACACGCAACGCCATTATGCGTCGACGCAAGCTCTCGACAACATGCTCGCAGAGGCTGACGGAGACAGGCCCAAAATTCTAACTATGCGTCGAAAGCGACAGACAACGCATGCCTGTGATTGGTCGGCACAACACCTCGTGATCATTTCCGGCTTCATGCCGCTATCAACAGAGTAGTAATAGTAGAATCTCGTGGAAGCAGATATGGATCAGCTTGAGAAACGTCTGGCAGGAGAAGTACGAACATTTATATCATCCATCAGTGTCCCTAAAGGGTTAAACAAGAGCTACATTTTCGCTCGTCGTCTGCCTCGTCCTCACTGAACAGACGGACGGACATTCAACAGACGCCGCTGTCTCCTTACTTCTGTTTAATTCTTTTTAACAACATTGTTTGTTCCTCCAGATCAATCTGTTCAAACTCAATCAAAATTTGCTCTCTGTCGGCCATTAATGAGCTGAAGTAAACAAACTTTGGTCGACCGGAGGCATTACTGCAGAAAAGTTATGCGCCCTCTGCTGTCCTGGTGGAGAATTGCTTCACAACACTGACGGAGAAGTAAAAATCAAAAACGTCTCCGTCAATACGTGTGCGTCTGAGCGCAAACGTGCTGTCGGAGAAGTATAAATCAGGCTTAACTCACACCTACAGGGACAATTTAGAGTCTGCAATTAACCCAACATGCACGTTTTTGGTCAGTGGGAAAAATCCAGAGTACCTGGAGGAAACCCATGCATGGGAAGAACAAGCAAACTCCATGCAGGAAGCATGCAGCCGGGAATGAAAACTTCTTGATACAGGGCAACAGTGCTATCAACTGCACCACCATGCAGCCCATTTTCTACAATTTAACCCTGAAACCCTAAGAGTGAGTTCCTATAGATCCTCCACCCTGAGGCCCAGTGCCAACATTCAGTTAGGGCTGCATCCTGAGAGCCTTCCTTCCATCAAACAATCTGATGTCTTCTGAAGACACAAAGAAGATCCTGCTCCACTATAAATCAGCAGGGACTGGGTGGAGACTCTCTTCCTTCAGTTACTTGGGGGTACTCATTGCTGATGTTCTAAAATGGTCTACAAACATGACAGCAGTTATCAGAAGGCTCAGAGACTCTTTCCTCAGGTTACTGAGGAAAAACAACCTGGAGGTCAAACTGTTTCTGACCTTCCATCACTCCACAATAGAGAGTTTGCTGGTGTTCTTACAGCAGACAGGAAAAGGCCTGTGGGGGATAGGGCGAGAAAATCAGCTCAGAAAACCATCAGCTGCCTCCTTCCCTCCCAAGATGACATCACCTCCAGCTCACCCTATCAAACCAGGAAAGTCCTGTCTGACCTCTCACGCTGGTCAGAGGCTCTTCAAACCTCTGTGCTCTGCTAGGAGATTCATGGGCTTAAAGAGTCAAACAATCCTCTGAAAAATACGATTTACCCATAAGCCCTCAGAACAGGATGCCCAACCAGTCTGCACCATTTGTTTAGACACTTTATGATGTTTATATTGAGAAATATTTTTGTTTTATAGTGCTGTATAGCAATGACAATAAAGTGAATCTGTGAAAAAATGTAGGCCTTTAGAAATTAAGAAAGTTTGTTGTTATGGAATAGCAGGATATTTTAGCTGACTGAGCAGAAAATAACTTTTATCGACTATTTTGTCTGCAACCGTTTTTTGAAAGTCACATGGCAAACCTCACTCTCTTCTGCAGATTCCTGATTCTCCCTAAAGTAAATCTCTCTAATGAATGGATTAGAAAATTGTTCTTGTTTTTTTTTTTCAAATGATAAATAAAGCAAGAAAAAATACAGGAAATATAACAATTTTTGCTCTTAAGCCTTTAATTATTGCCTTTTTTATATCAATTCACCTACTCTGCTGTAAAAGGTTGCTTTCAGTTTCAAATTTATTTTGTTTTTGCTTTTTTTGTCACAATATGTTTCAGATCAGCAAAGAAAATTCAGTATCAGACAAAGAAAACCTCCGGAAATGCTGTTTTAAAATGATTTTCTAGGGGAATATAACTTCCCAAAACATGTTTCTGTGAAAACTGTCCCTCTAGTTAAATTATGAATTGATTGTGTTTAAAGGGACATGATTCAGGATTTTAATAAAAGTAATCATGCATGTTCAGTTTATTTAGGTTAATGAGTAATGAAGCATTTTAAATCAAAAAGAATGAGGCCACCCATGTATCATTCCATTATCTTGAACAGGCTGTGAGCTGTAAAATGTTCTGCAATTCGGGAACGAATTTCCCGCGCTGTCCTACGGATGTGACGTCAACTGACGCTTATGCTCGCTCTGGAGAAAAGAAAAGTAATAAGAAATGTATATCCAGTAGGTGGCAGCATTGCACCGTTGTGTTGTGTTGCTTCCTTATGGCAGACTTTTTCTGTCTAATCTGTGGTTAGAACTCCACACGGCGGAGAAGAGAGACGGCACCGGAGCAGGAACGTAGCAGCTAGCGACATTAGCCATGTTAGCTCCACTCTGCGGTCGGTCCCACTGTGTGTGTGTGTGTGTGTGTGTGTGTGTGTGTGTGTGTGCGTGCGCGTGTGTGTGTGGCACAGGGGGCATTGTTTTACCATATTTTCTTTTGTATTAATAAAATGTGTGTTTATTTATGGAATCATGTCTCCGCTTGCCTTTGGTTGAACCTTCATTATGAAATAGTGCCGGGGGCGGCGCTCGAGAGGTTCGTTTATGAAAGCTGCATCAAGTCCCTTTAACCACACTCAGGCCTGATTACTGCCAGACCTGTAAAATTAAGAAATCACTTCAATGGAAGCTGTTAAATAACGCAAAGTAGGCTAAAAGATCTCAAAAAGCAACATGCCCTGTTCTAAAGAAATGAATAAACAAAATAACCCAGAAAACACCTAAAGCACTGCAGGCCTCACTTGGTTAAGGCTAAGGTCAAAGGTCATGCTGCTTTCTACCAGAAAACCCTGAAGGAGAGATCTGACCTGACCTTTGACCTAAAAAAAAAAGCCAGTCATGTTAAACCCTCCAATGGGACTGAGTTACAAAAACTCTAAAGGAGAGTGGGACAGAACTCCTCCACGGTGACGACTCAGTTATCGCAAATCACCAGAGGTGTTATGAAGTTTAGATGATCAGTAACTTTAACCAGATTGGTTTAATCTGTAAAATTGCTCAGATTATTTTTAATATTGAAATTTGTTTGCCAATTTAAAGCACAGAAGTGACATTTTTTTAAACCGATGAAATCTAAGGGGTCAAATACTTCCACAAAAAGAGAGCGTGAACATGTGGAAGTACATTACTGTGAAGAAGGGCAACGTTTAACCTGTTGGCCATAAAAAACAGATAATGAAATCTGGAAGGCAGAGGGAAAAAAAACCTTATCATCACTTTTCTTTTGTTGAAAGGAACGCCTGAAGCAGCTGCCAAGATTGGTGTTCCTTCATAAACTCCCACTTCAGAAGACTCAAGGAGAAAGCATGTGGAGGAAAAGCCTTCAGGGGAAAGGAAACTTCTAGAAAAATGGTTACTAAAGCTGGAAACCTGAGCAGAGGAGGCATCTGGCTGCCCTCCAGACAGTTTAGAGATGGGAGTGAGGTGGTAATGATCGCATCCATCTCTTATCAGGTTAATGGTTTAGAAAAACAAAACTTCTTAAATGGAATGTTTTTCTTTGCTCTCTTATAAAATCACCAGAAATCTCCTCAGACTTTAAGAATATTATTTACAAGTAACTAATGCTCCTAAAGTATCCACAAACCCTTAATACCATTCCCACAGATTCCTACTTCTGTTTGTGTCCATGATTGTGTGTTTTTTGTGTGATTGGATTCATGTGTGTGTCTGCAGGCGAGGGCACGCAGCAAAGCAGAGTTATCTCCAAGGAAACAGTGGAGGACCTTTGGGAAACCATCTGAAGGTGAAGGGAATATGTGGTCTGTTCATAATTCTGCAGAAAACTAAAGAAAAAGTGAGTAAAATAATAATTATTTTAACACCCATGAAAGAATGCACAGTGCTTGCCGAATTTCCTGCAAGAGTTTAGAAATAATATAATTTCATGCTGCAAATTGGTAGTTTGATTAATCTTGAAAATAGCATAAATCTTGCAAAAAATAGATCCGTTCTCACTCAGTGTGTGATGTGAATGACTCAGTTTCTACGACAACAAATCTCTGCTCTAAATCTTTAAAACGGACAGGGTTCGAGCAGTTTTTGCATTGGCTGAGGTTGATTTGCTGTGATGGGCATCTTTACTTGAAAACAAAAGTTAATCAGTTGTAGATGCATTTAGAGTTAATTACTTTCTGAGTTTTATTCAAATCCACCCAGTGGTTCATGGGATTTTGTGCTCACAAAAAGACAAAAGAACACAGAAAAACATTTTTGCCTAGAGCAAAGCCGTGAGAGCTGGATACATCTAAATGTGCTGCATCACTGCTGATTAGACTTTGCTGTCCACAGGAAGTGTGTAAATTAAAGAGCCAAGCAGCCAAGTTTAATTAGAGCCATTACACCATCCCTGATAATTAACAACAGCTGAAGATGTGGGTCACTTTAACTGGATGTAGCCAATAGATCAAATCAATTGCTGATGAACGTTTTCAAAGAAGATTTACGTTTCGTTGGGTCACAGCAGCAACCATCATTTCACATCCAGCACAAAAAAAAAATGTAATGAAGTTTGAAAAGTACTAATTAATTAGACGTTTGCAGCTTTAGCTTCAACACCTCGTGCACATAAGACTTTCTGGAAAGTTTGAAGCAGCATCTCATGAGACCAGTGTGTGTGTGTCTTCATGTTGATGATGACTCATACTTGATTACAAATGTGGGAAGTATGCAGTTGTCTTTTATGTCCTGCTCAGTCCCAAGATGGTCATGTGGTCATTTTTTTTTTTATTTCTATGAAACACGACTACTCGTGGTGATTTTGTTCCCCAGCCAAAAATAGCCAAAATATCAAAGTATGTGAACCAAAAGAGCGAGGTTTCTCAGCCAAACTAAAGCTCTGTGAGGGGTTTGAAATTTGTTCTCATCTAATAACAATTTTCCAGTGCCTAAATAGTATATTTAGTGCTTGAATTTCACCAGTTTTGTTGCTTAAACCTAACAAAATCACACATGCACCTGCAACTGCAGAGTCTAAAAATCGAAGCCCTGGCATTTCTTGAATATCACACAATTTTGAAAAATCTTGCAGCTTTTTTTTCTTTTCTTATATTGTGAATCAGCTCTCAGTTATGGTGAATGTGGACTTCTCATTGGGACATGAACATATATAGCTGGTTAATAAAATGTGTGATCCAAAACTCTTCAGGGTTTGATGATTTCATCATACCTGCACCAAACTAGAATGGATAAAATGAGTCATTTGTTGTTGAGCGATTATTAGTTGATATACAATTCACTCCCATCTCTACGTTTGTTGGTTTAAGCATCACCATAGCAACCTTCCACAGGAAGCAGCGTTCTCATTGTGCTGTCTATAGACCAACTGTGTCACGCTTCCACGTTCTTCCACTTTAACACAGATGTAATGCCTAATGGACACAAACAACGGAAATGTTTAACCAGGTGGTGAATCATCAACTGTGATAAATGCAACTTTAAATGTGGTCAAAGAAGCTTCTTTCAGTGGCTGAAAGGACCATTTTTGGTCAGAAAAAGTCCAATGTTTATTTATTCTTGAAAACCACGAGAAGCGATAAGAACCAAATATAAACCAGAAGCCTGCTGGAACTCGGGATGGGATGTAATAAAAACCTCCTTGGCTTGTCAGAGTCATTTCCCTTGAGCGAGGATAAGGGGGGGGGGGGGGGGGGGGGGGGGGGGGGGAGCTATGCTAAAAAGAAAAAAGGTGAGTTAATAGACTGAAATAGCAATCAGGGCAGCCTGTTTAGTGTCAGTTTATAAATCAGCATCAGGTCTGAGTTCAGAATACCGGGGAAGCCGGAGACTACCAATAGACTGATTTTTAAGTGTGTTTCTAAAAGACAATTAGTGCATTACCCAATAGATTCCTAACAACTTTGGTTGGAAGAAATAAAGTTTACATCCTAAAAAGACTGACGAGCTAACGGCTAGTCTAATTACACACAAGATTAAAGAGTATGGCTGTAAATCTGCCCCATCCCCCTCAACAAATTGCACCCTGTTTGCTGTTCCATGATTTTTCAAACTGCTAATTGATTTATTTACTTATTTTCTTTTTTCCTTTCCGTTTTCTTTTTTTTTTTTTGATAACTTCCTGAACAGCCTCTGTTTTGGAAAAGTAAATGTCCTACAGGACTAGGGGTGGGAATTGAAAAGTTTTTGTCAAAATCAATGCCATTGTTGATTCTGCCTATCAACCACTTCCTTAACATTTCCCTTTTCAATTCCTGAGTAGAAGTGGCAAAACGTTCTCCACAGTCTTCTGCACTATGAGTGTCCTGGTACAATGAAATTTACGTTTCAGCACAACATTCCCACTAGAAATGCCCCAGGCTACTGGAAATGCTACAGCTGCTGCTAATGTCAACTAAAACTGAAAATTCATAAATAGCCTAATGTGTAACTGAATATGTATAAGTCTTTTATTTCAAGACAGCAAAACTCCACTTTGGTGAGAGTTGACCTGCTCAGGCTAACTGTTAGCTTGTCAGTTTGGTCAGAATCTGTTTCTCCAAATTGAATTCTTCAACGAGTAACCAAATTTGTTCTTAAATGTTCCTGTGGGTCAGTTCTATACCTGGATCAAATTAGATTATTCAGCTGGAAGAGCGTGCAAATAATCAGCTAATGTTTGTAAGCTAACATGTTTGGTGCCGCCCGCAGTCCGCTTCTGGCAGCTGATGGAAATAATGACTCTCTGGTGGTTACATCTGTCAGACGGGGTCGGTGGAGGTGAATACTCAGCTCTGATCTGTTCCTCGTGTCCTCTGCCAAAAAGGAACAAAGCTGAGCTTTTTACAGGAAATCCATAACCTTTGGTCCGGGGGCTTTCCAGTGTTGCTACGATGCTAACGACCACAAATAATCTTTGACCCAAAGGAGGGAGAACAGAACAGAACGACACATTAAACATGACTAAATCAGTTACAGGCCAGATGAGAAGGTTGGAACCAGTTTTTTTTTTTTTCTTGTCTGTGCACTTGTTGCTGTGTGTGTTTACACGATATCCATGTGTGACTGGTTGTGCTGTCTGCAAGTCCTCCACCCAGCTGAATCAGCAGTTTTCCCTCGAGCGGCTGCAAAATGAAGTAACTGTTTGGGAATCTGAAAGAAATGAGGGATTTTCTTTTTTATTGTTATTATCCTGGACCAGAAAGGAAATGTCTGATTTTCATAATTTACATCCTCAGGAGAGCTTGTTTCTGTTATGGCGCTTTGAAAAAGTATTTGCACCTTACAGATTTCTTCTTGTTTTTGCTTACTCAGTATATTAAAATGTTTCAGAACAGCAAACAAATCTCAGTATCAAAGATAACCTGAGTAGACACGAAATGCAGTTTTCACATGATGATTTCATTTATTGAAAAAAGGTATCACAACCAACCTGGCCTTATGTGAAAAAGTAATTGCCCCTTTGTTAAATAATGAATTAATTGTGATCTCGGGTGCCATCCAAGATGGCAGCCCACTCAAACAATGATGAGCATTGATCAAAAGCAGAGTTGAATTTCCCTAAAGAGGATGAATAAAGGATATACTATTATTAACCGCATTATTAAGAGAGCTGAGTTTAGTTCTACTGACCACACCCACTCAGGCCTGATTAATGCCAGACCTGTAGTACGAATAAATCACTTCAATAGAACCTGTCTGACTGTGTGAATGACTGATGTGTTGTACATTTACCTTAGGATCCACCCAGTGGTTCTTGAGATATTTTGTCTAAAACCACAGAAATAAGAAATACATTCACACACAGATGCAAAAATAATCATTTTCTGATCAATCAATAATATATAAATAAATATATTAAGAAATACATCATTTAAAGGCCATTTTAGCTTTTGTGTAAATGCACATATTATTCATAGCCATAACCTGATGCCGAGCCAGCTCTTTGAACATGTTTCAGTTGGGATAACAGTGCAGTTGGCTTCCAGCTGTTTAAATGACACCTGATGGAGCCTTGACTCTGAGACAATCTGCCTAGAAATACACCAAAATATGGAAGCAAATGAAGACGTGTTCATTATTTATAGTCAGTACGGAGCTGGCAGCATACTGACACCATGCTGTTGGCTAAATTGAGTGTTTTTATTGGAAAACGTGAAGCGGATCACCAAGACTCAACGAGTGTCTGTCAGAGGAGTCAGTTTAGAGGTCACCATCAGGTCACTTTCCCATAATTCTCAGTCAAAGTAATGATTTTCCTTAGTATAAGTTACTTCAACCATGTGCCCGTTCTCACACACTGTGTTTGGAATATTGTGGATGTTGTGTTGTGTCACCCCCCACATGCCCCCCCCCCCCCCCCCCC
>SSNR01000131.1:850554-878958 GCA_006937965.1 Callopanchax toddi
AGGGGGGGGGGGGGGGGGGGGGGGGAATAAAACAAGAGTGCCAGAAGATGAGTCACCGACTGGAGAGGAAGGTGAGAGACGGAGAGAGTCCACTTGTACTGATGAGTCCAATTCATTATGGGATGAAAAATGGGAGGATGAGAGAGGAGTCCAAGAGCGGAGGCAGGAGAGATGAGGAGGATGAGTCACTGTGTCCATTATAAGGAAGGGGTCAAGAGTGGGAGGTGAAGAGACTAAAACCAGAGTGGGAAAAAAAAAGAAGGAAATGGAAAAATGAAATAAAAGTAGCTATAGAACAGAAAAGAAACGAAGAGAAAATCTTCAGGAGGAGAAGCGACTGAAGTTGAAGAGGATTCTGGGTAAATTAGAAGAGCCTGGTTTAAGGTTTACAATAAACAAACTGATGTAAATGCACAGAAACAGGCCTGAGAGGGTGAGACGGATTACTAAGAGTTAAAAGTCGAGAAAAGAAAGGTTTTATGTTTGAGAAGAAAAATTAATCTTAAATAAATAAAATGATGTATGGAATGGAAATGAAACAGGAGCTGATATAAAGGTGTTTTGGCATCAGGTGATCTTTATGTGTTTTTCTGGTTTTATTATTATAGCAGAATGAAAAAAGATCAGTTTTAATGTAAACGTCTGGATCTGGATCTAAGGAGCTTCAAGTAAAAGTGGTGTCTAAGAGTGAAACTGCACCTCCCTCTGCTGGCAGCAGACGCATAGGAACAGAACCAGGACTGGATCCTCTTTATCCTGACCTGGACTGGGAGGAGGTTTGAGCTACACCTTCCAAATTTTTATTAAAAACCAAAACCAGCTTGTCGTTTGGATTTCCTTTTATTTTGTACTGCTTCATCTTTCCATTATGACAAAATAATGGATTTATTTTAGAAAAAGCAACAAAAGCCAATTATTTTTAATCAATTTATTCATTTAATTTTTCTAATTCTAAACCTTCCTCACAAAGATTAGAAATAAATCTGATATTTTAAAACCATGCAACTTCTACTTCTTATTTAACATTCTAAACCCAATCTTTGTATGTTTTCAGGTTCTTCTGTTTATTGTCTGTATTTTTTGTCAATTTTGCCAATTGCAATCAATTTAATTGACACATTAATGAAACAAAGAAGTATTTTACATTGACAGTACAGTATGTAAATCAATAAGGGCTGTAATATGATGAATATGGTAATAATAATAATGTGAACATTTTAATATTAAAGGTAAGAATAATGCAAGGTAAAAAAAAGTTCACTTTTTAGTCACTCATCTCTATGTTTCAATTATTTTTGTATATGCCAAAAATCAGCTACAAAGGAAAAAAATATATAATAAAATAAAGAGGCACAAAACAGCAGCAAAAACTACAAAACAGTAAATAAAAAGCTACAAACTGAATTTAATCATATTTAGACAAAAGCTGACATCAGGTTTAGGTACTAAGCTGAATCAGATCAAGAAAAACACATTAAAACTGACGAGTAGTGGAAAAGCAGGGAGTGCCTTTTATAGCGTCCATCAATCATGATCAACAAAATGTCGCTTCTTTGACCAAAAACTTTACAAAACAGCCCTTTAATGCCAAAGTAAAAACTGATTTCTACAAAATAATGACAATAAATAACATAAAATAAGTGATTGCATAAATATTCACCTCCTTCATGTCATAATTTAGTAGAAGCACCTTTGACTGCAGCCTGAAGTCTGAGTGGACAGGTCTCAGTCAGGCTGAACATCTGGACACTTCAGCTCTACTTTACAATTCCTTGTTAAACTGTTCCAGCTCTGTCAGGTTGCACAGGGATCAGGTGTGAACAGCCCTTTTCAAGTCCAGACACAAATTCTCTCTGGGCTTGAGTTCTGGGCTTTGACTCAGCCACTCCAGAACCTCCATCTTTTGGACTTCAAACCATTTCTGTGTAGCTTTATTTGGATGCTTTGGGTCATTTTCTTGCTGGAAAATAAATCTTCTCATAAGCTGCAGCTCTCATGTGAATGGAATCGATTTGTCCTCCAGGATCTTCCTATACTGTATTTTGCCACATTTATTTTACCTTCTACCTTTACCAGCCGTCCAGGACCTGCTGCTGAAAAGCATCCCCACAGCATGATCAAGGATCTGGTGTGTTTGTGGTGATGTCTAGTGTTTGATGTCCTCCAAACATAGCAACTTAGACCAAAATGGAGCACTTTGGTCTCATCATGACCATGGAGTCTCTAACATGCCTTTTATCAAAATGTATTCCAGACTTAATCTGAGTTTTCTTCAACAGTATAGCTTTCTCATTGCCTCTCTCCCATACTGTAATGGTAGCTAGGAATAATGATTAACTAGTGAATGGACCTTCAAGACACAGGTGTCTTTACTCACTAGAGACACAGTCACTTCACTCAGGTTCTCCATTCCACTATATACAATATATTAGAGGTGGGCATAGATTATTTTTTTTAATCTAGGTTAATTTCAAAATTAATCTAGATTAAAATGGCTCATTTGCCAAAGGGTTCATAATACCGGTATGTGTGCACATGAGGCTGAAGAATCGTGATACTTGGTTAGTAACAGCTGATCCACTGTTTGGATCAGCTGTTACTAACCTAGCAAGAAATACTAAACCTGTCAGAACTTCCTTCAGAAACCCAGACCTGAGTCACAAATCCAAGAACTCCCAGACCAGATGAGCTCTGAGCTCATTTTAACAACCTCTGATGGTTGATGAAGTTATCTGGATTTAACATTTTTAACACTAAAACACATTGATCTGTCATCAGAGGTCTGTCTCCTTTAACTTTACAGCTGTTTTCTAAGGCTCACCCTGTTTTATAGGGGTGTGCAATCTTGGGTGCCTCATGATTCGATTCGATTCGAGTGCTACGATTCGATTTTAAAACGATTCGGTTTTAAAACAATTTTCACACTTTTTGTTGCATCATCCCCCCCCCCCCCTCCCCCCTTTAGGATTTTTTTCTTCATTTCCTTAAATGGCTATTTTCTCGAGCAAGGCTCCCGGGCAACATGGAAATTCTCAAGCATGTCCTCGTTCAGTGTTGGTGAAACCCTAATACAAAACAAGAGCATGGATGACATGGCAAAGCTAATGATCCTAATAGAATTTTGTCCAGAAAAAAATTATCTCATCAATCAGTGGAGATTTGTTCACTTTCAGGAATGGGAGGAAACAACCAACACTACTGCTTTCTGAACAGAGGTAAAAAAAAATACAAGGATGCAGCAGGAATTAACCTATTTGAAGAGTTAGCATCTGCAGCAGTTGCAGTTCTTTCTCTTCCTCACTCAAACGCTGCAGTAGACTACATAATAAAACATTCAGAAATCATCTGATGTAGTACTGCAAACTCTGTGATTTCCTTTAATAAAGTGTATTTTCTTTAAAAAAAAAAAAAAGAAGAGATTTTAGGTGTGGGACTCCACAATTTTAGCTTTGTCTTATGTCTAGTTTTAACCTCTCCATAGCTTTTATCCACTTTTACTATTGAATTAGAATCCCGGACGAGCCCCCATTATGTTACGACCTCCTTTCAGTCTAGGAGTGTGTCAGGAGGCCAACACAAAACGGTGATGGTTCAAAGCAAAATTATATTTATTATAACAAAATCAAAACACAGGAGGAGGACCATTTAAACAAATTACCCCGACCAACGGGAATAAATGGCACAAAATCACTCCTCTTAGTTAAATAAGTTAATTTAGTTAAAACCAACAATACATACTGAGATAAATAAAAACAATTTTTAAAAACTGGACCGGTATGGCATCAGGGGGAAATCACTACAATGGCTTCAAAGTTACCGGTACTTATCTGACAGGAAACAGTTAGTGAAACTGGATGTTTGCTCATCGTGTCTGGACATTATCTGTGGTGTCCCTCAGGGGTCAGTATTGGGTCCCAAACTCTTTTTGATATATATAAATGACATATGTAAGGTTTCACAAATACTGAAGATGGTTTTATTTGCTGATGACACCTATATCTTTTGTTCTGGTAGTGACTTACAAAATCTTATACAAGAGACAAATACTGAATTGATCAAATTAAAAACATGGCTGGATATAAATAAACTATCACTAAATATGAGCAAAACAAAATGTATTGATTTTGGTAAGCATCAAACTAATCTGGAATTGAATAAACAGTTAGATGGAGTAATTATTGAAAGAGTGGAGGAAATAAAATTCTTAGGGGTAATCACAGATGATAAAATAAATTGAAAATCACAAATAAAACACGTACAAACTAAAATTTCAAGATCCATTGCTGTATTAAATAAAGTGAAATTTGTACTGGATTATAAATCACTCCGAATACTTTATTGTTCATTAGTTCTGCCATATCTTAGTTACTGTGCAGAAATATGGGGTAATAATTACATTAGTTCAACACACGCATTGGTTATTTTACAAAAAAGAGCAATACAAATCATTCATACCAAAGGATATAGGAGCACACCAATATATTATTTTTACAGTCCAAAGTGATCAAATTCAGAGACATCGTGAAATTTCAGACAGCACAGATACTATTTTTAGCAAAAAACAATCTCTTACCAAAAAACATTCAAAAATTATTTATAGAGAGGCAACAGGGTTATAATTTACGGGAACAAGTTAATTTCAGAATTCCTCGTGTACGGACAACGAGGAAGACATTTTGTATCTCAGTTTGTGGAGTTAAACTGTGGAATAACTTGGAGGGAACACTTAAGAAAAGTCAAACTATATATAAAAATATAATTTATACCAAGAACAGTAATGAGGGTGTTTGAGTTTGACAGGGTGCCTTGTCTTAATTCTTTATTATCATTAGCTTATTTTGTATTATCTTATGTAGTTGTTTTTTTGTTTTGGAATTGTGGTTCTTTTGTTATTGTAATTATCAGTTACTAGTATTACTGTGATTATTGTTATGACCGGAAGCTAATTAATTTGATTAAATAGATTGGTTTGTAAAGAGGGAGTGGGATAAAAGAATAAGTTGTACTTCTTCCCACTCCTTTTTGAATGTGTAAAGCAAATTTGTGCTATGATTATTGATAAGTTACTATAATTTGTTTTTGGGTTTTTTGCATGTTCGAATAAATACCATTGATTGAAGGGGGTAGAGATGTATAAGTTTTACTTCTAACTACTCCTTTTCTGACTTTGTTAATTGTTTTGTGTTGTACAAAAAATTTTTATGTTCGGAATAAGAAAAAAATTACAAAAAAAAAAAACTAGGGACAGATGCAACATGGAAAATCTGTCAGTCATGATTAGATTTGTCTGTAAAGGCATTCCAGAGGAACATCTGATTGGTCTGCTTGACCTCAGTCAGATAGATGCTGAATTTATTACCACCCAAATTCTTCAGCATCTTTCTGAATCAGGCTATAGTGCAGCTGAAATGATCAGTCAGTGCTATGATGGAGCGAATGACTGACCCCACTCATGGGGGTCAGGGGTGGGGTTCAGGCCTAACTGCAGAAGAAGATAGGGAAGGATATTCCTTATATCCACTGCTATAACCACCAACTGCACTTGACAGTGGTCCATGCAATGCAAGAAGAGCCATGTGCAGAAACCGTCTTTGATCTATCAGGATTCACTGCATTTGTTTTTTGGACCATTTCTGGACAGCATTCTGAACATTTTAAACACATCTGACTGAAACTTGAGCATCACCATCTTTAGATGGTCTGTAGTTGATCTGGTCAGAAATAATCCTGGGACTGCGGCTAGTTTTTATTTACCAAGGTTATGGATATGGTCGTTGTATATATTGTATTTAGGCATTTGTACCATGTTTAGACATATTTTATTTTGAGATTCCACATCAGTTTTGACTGATAATGGTTTCTTTTTATATTCAAATTAATGGTTTCTTTTTATATTCAAATTAATTAAATGACTTTAAAATATTGTAGATATTATAGATTGATGTACGGTAATCGTTTTTTGTAAATGTTCGGAAACATAAATACCGTAATGCTTAGTCCTACCACGAAACAACAAAACTGAGTGGAGGCTGGCTTGACAGCAGTTTCTTTTAGTGGCTGTGGTTGGTGGTTTGCTTTTCATATTCGGTTCAAGACTTTTTACAACTTTTTAAGGGTCTTAAAGCTGATAAGTGGAGCATTTTTCAATGTATCAAAATTTTCTAAATGTTTTAAATGATATTTCAGGTCTAAACTATGATCTATGGGTTGAGTTCCACAACATCTGTCATTCTGATTAAGACCCTCCTTCCTCTATAGACCCCTTTGCATTTTTTCTGGCCGCCGACATTTTTTAGCCAATAAAATTCAAATGTCTGCATTCTCTCAACATGCGAGAGGCACCCAGCTGCATCAAAATGGCGCACGGAGCTCCATGACGTCGCATGAACCTCCATGACGTCAATTACCGGAAGTGATTGTTTGACCCGGAAGTCCCGTGACCCGGAAGTCCCGTGACCGTAGTAGCCAATAAAGCGCGCCCGAAAGTTTTTCTATCCGAAATCTTTGCTGTGGAGACAAAATGAACGTAAGTAGCTTATATATAAGTTATATCTGTTTAAAGATGGATTTTATAATCGTAGCATATGAGTAGAGGCAAATGGAGTTTCTTTTTCTCGTTTCTCCGCAGAGTTTTTCTCTCTGAATGATTCAAAAGTAAGCTAACCCGGACTTTTGAATGTTTCCTTTTAATCACAAACAAAGGGTTATTTTTCGTAATGCTTTTCAAACTTTATAGGTCAAGTCAGATTATAACTAACAGACACGGGGATATTTAAATAAGTTTAAAATGCAAATACAAATAAATTGCCAGAAACAGAAGTTATTCACGCCAGTACAAAGTATACATTTTAATGAAATAAAACCTTACCAACTACTCATCTTTTATTTATCAAAACATTTCAAGTTCCGTCGGGCTTCCTCGTTTTAATCTTATGGAGAACTCTCAATGAGAAAGGAGTCCATGAAGTACAAGAATCATTGATTAAGCTTTAGTAGCTATATCTTAGTCAGATATTGTTTTAACTGATTCAGTTGTCAAATAAAACTTGTTTTTCTTTAACAACTCTATCTTCCTGTTGTTTGTATTCTAACATATATGAGGTTCAAAGTTTTTCTTAACAATGAGCAATCATGTGAACAATATCTTTTTAATGCTTTATGGGATGTATAGGAATGTAATACTACAGCTGAAGCTAGCCCTTAGACAACATAGTTTACCAGAAATTAAAATAGTTTAGCATTCTATGTCATTAATGGATTAAATTAAAATGGTTTAAGACATTTTAGTTCTGTGGATACTGGAGACAGCTGTATTTTGTCCTACTGTATTTTACTTATAGGTAAAACATTATCAATGTACAACCTATCAGATTTTATTACATACCAATGTTTACTGATCTTGTCGTGTTTTGCAGATGCATATCTCGATTGTAAAAGAGGCTGCCTTCCTCCAGTGAAAACTGCTGTTGTCAGGGTTTGGGTGTCCTCTCTGCTCCAGTGTCATCACACCAGGTGATGATGTCATCCAGAGGCACTTGATGAACCACACAGAGAACGCAGTGCATTTCCAAGGTATGTTGGTGAAAAGTGTCTGATTCAGATCTTATAGTTGAACATGTATCCACAACTTATTTGTTTTGTGTTATTGTGTTGGTGTAAGTCTTTCATATTTTTGTATTAGTTTTTATTTTTTTCCAAACGTCCCAATATTGCAAATTTTTAACATAAATAATTTTTTGTTTACAGAAACCTTAATCTGCAGGTGTAATTTGACCTGTAGAGATACCAGCCACTTCCATTGTCCTTTTTGTGAAAGGATATAATAATATATGTTTGTGTGGTTAATTATTTAAAATGTTTATTCCTATTTCATCAGATCTTTGAGCTACTTCAGAGCATTGAAGAGGTGACGGGTTTGGGAGCCAGGATAAAAAAGGGGGAGATGCTCTCTTAGACTTCGTCTTTGATGTGATGCTCCCAGAGGGAAGATTTGATTTGGTCTTTGTGGTCAATATTCTTTTGAAATGGTACAAAACAAACCAGTGCATTCTTTGTTGCCAAAAAAAAAGGCGTGATTGGATCTTTTACGATGTTTTGCAGATCCTGATTACCATCCTCCAGGAGGAAGGACTAACGAGGCTTCGAGCCGAAGTCATTATGTCCAGGGGAGAAGTGTAAATCTGAGGTGTACAATGTGATACTGTGTTTTTTAATGTGGATTAATAAAGTTTATTGCCAAAAAGATTTCTTGTCATATTATCAATATTTGCTGGTGAAGGTTCTCAGTCATCCAGGTCATGATAATCCCAAAAAGGGTTTTAAATAAAGGCAACTGGACTTATTTGGTTCCTTCTTCTTTCTTTCCGTTTCGCTGCTCATCCGAGTAACTTTGTCAGTTCTGTCTGTAGCAGAGAGAGAATCTTATAAACTGTGCTCATCTTCCTCTGTCTGTGACACACCTTCCTGCCTCCTGAGAAGGTGTTTGCTCCACTGTATTCAACTGGAGACCTGTCGAGTTGTATTGATTAGATGGAAGGCGTGAATTGTCTGGGAATTAAGTTCAGAGCAGACTGATGGGTGCTGGAAAGATGAAATCTGAGTCCTCTGTTTAAAGTTGTTTTTTCACATTTGACATAGATGGCTTCTTTAACTCATCTCTCAAACCATCGGTCTTCTTGTGTATGCCTTTATTTAAAACCCTTTTTTGGATTATCAATATTGCTAGTATGATTCTTATAAGGACAAGAAGGACTGGACTGCTGCTGAGTGATCCAAAGTTGTGTTCTCTGATAAAATTAAATTTTGCATTTACTTTGGAAATCACGGTCCCACACTCTGGAGGAAGAGAGGAGAGTCACAGAATCCACGTTGTCCTGTGTGATGTTTCCAGAGTCAGTGATGGTTTGAGGTGCCATGTCATGATGGATAAAATACATAAAAATTGAAGATAAAAAGAGTAAAGGTAAATAAAAATACATAAAAGATAATATACAAAATTTCACTTTTTGAATAGAATTTTATGAGCAACACCTGTACAAAAAGTTACAGAAACATAAACAGTAGGCTATGGTGAGTCCTGCAATAAAATAATTAGGAAGTGAGTTTACAAAAAAAACTATACATAAAATTTACAAATGTACGTATTGCTGTATTAGCAATAAAAATTACGTGATTGGTTTTTCTACTGTATGCTAAGTATATATTTGATCTAGCTTGAATGCAGAAAAACATCACACAGCTCTTTCCTAGTTTTTGGAACATGTTTGGATACGTTTTCTGCAACTGTCAAATTATTTTGTAAGAAAGACAAGGCGTGACTTTAAGTCACATGAATTGTGCTGTCAGTGATGTAACTTCCGGGAATTTGATGCAGTTTGAACGCACATAAATACATTTACTTGTATTCAAAGCTCTTTCTCTGTTTTAGAATATCTTTGAATAAGTTTTTCGTAACTTTAAATAAAGAATTTTCTAAAAAGAAGGCGGCGTGACTCTAAGTCACGTGACTTCCGGGTAAAAAAACCCCACTTTCGGTAATTGACGTCATGGAGGTTCATGCGACGTCATGGAGCTCCGTGCGCCATTTTGATGCAGCTGGGTACTCTTGCAACATGCACGCGCATCGACCAAACCTGTACCAGTAGGGGGCACTTTCGTTCCCACGAAATATTAATTCGTGCGAACGTTAAACATATTTCATTCCCACGAAATAGTAATTTGTTCTCACGAAATAATTCGTGCGAACGTTAAACATATTTCGTTCCCACGAAATAATAATTCATGCGAACGTTAAACATATTTCGTTCCCAGAAATTACTATTTTGTGGGAACGGAATAGTATTGATATTATCCCGCAGTGCACCCTCATTTCCATCTGCACCAGCCGTGATAACGATCTACCCACTGATGTTTGAGTGCCTTTTCAAATTCAGTTCTTGTCATTTTTACCTATCTTTGTCACTGCGTCATGTGCGGTATGACTTGTTACACAACTTTCAAAACTTTCTACCACACGTTTTGTTGCGTGGAGTG
This sequence comes from Callopanchax toddi, assembly GCA_006937965.1. Taxonomy (NCBI): domain Eukaryota; kingdom Metazoa; phylum Chordata; class Actinopteri; order Cyprinodontiformes; family Nothobranchiidae; genus Callopanchax; species Callopanchax toddi. The sequence goes on from SSNR01000131.1 coordinate 860,587, forward strand.
GTAAACTCGTGTTTCTGCAGGACGCGCAGCCCTGTGTGGCAGGATGAGCATGATTGCTCCTGGTTTTATTGGCCACACCTGTAGCTGTTTTAGTGATTACTCATATCGATGAATATGACGATGTTTTACCAAGCACCAAACCAGCACCTGTGGATATAAACCTGCATTTATCCACTCAAGGAAAATCACAGGTCAATTCTTCTGACCTATGGACATTAAGGAAACATCTTAGAAATGGACTGAATAGATTTTATACAGGAAAATCTATTTTAAAAACATCAGTTAAATGTGCTCAGGGTTTCCGGCGTGTGAGTGCGAACTATGCTCATTCATGTTTGTAGCGATCGTTTCTGGTTGCCCACATTGCTTGACCTCACGGATGCTAAGTTTGGGGTCTGCATCTGTCAGAATGGCCACAGGAACATGGGCTGTTGCCCTGCTCTTTGGAGCACCCGTTATGTTCACGTCACACAGCTGACACATCAACTCTAAAATGAAATCCTTGTGGGTCAATGTAGCCCTGCTCAGCTCACAGTGCATCAAGTAGCTGTTTGTTGTTGCAATGTCGAGGAAATGCAACATCAACGTCTTACCTGAATAATATTGTATCAGCTGGTCAGACAGATCAACCCCAACTATGTACTTGTTGTACGCCATGACAGGTTTTGGACGAGCTCGTACAGTTCCTGTTCCAGGTTCTGGCGCAACTTAATGTTTTTCCTGGATGTCTGCATTCACTACCTGCAGACTGGGCATTAGCTACAGCAAAATCTATAACACAGAAAATTGCAACTTTCCATATCTATCAAACTGTGGCATGAGGAGTTTTGTTTAATCTAAAATTTTAAATACCTCAAAAACAACGCCACATGGGGAATTTCACCCCAGGAAGTAACTTTAGAAACACTTTAAAAGACACACAGGTCCATTTTTGCCCAAGAAGCAGAGAGCCATGGTTCCATCCATTAAAAACATATTTATTAACATAAAAACATTAAAATCTTTATTAAAACACTAAACTAAAACCTGAATTAAAACTACTGCAGCGGGGTCTTACCAGCGGGCCAGGGCCAGCTGAAGCAGTGGCACCTCCACCACCGGATCACCCGTGGACACACAAACCACACGAAGGAGGTGCCACTGCTGCAGGAGGCCCGGAATCACGCCCACTGGAAGCCCCACTGCAGAACATAAAACACAAAGTAAAACACAGTTGAACATATAAATACATTGAGTCCATATAGCTCCCCCACCCACCAGTCCAACCCTGGGCAGCCCATCACAATTCCTTGACAATCCGTCTTGTCCTTACTATTTCCGCTCGGCCCGACATAATAAAGCTGCTCTGCACATCAAGTCCTCCATTAGCACCTTCAGGAATGGTTCGCTGAAAGAAACATTTGCCACAAACACACAACCAGTAAAAAACACCAGGCATGAAATGGTTTCACAACCAATAACATCTTGATCCACTTGTTTCTTCACATTTAGCCACAAAAGTGTCTTTCAGTTGTTTTTCTTAAGGCTTTTGACGTTTTTCTTTGGCTTTCAGCTACTGTTTCACACATTTCCAGCTCTTTTTTGTGAACATTTTAAGAGAAACAAGCGTCTTGTTTGTAAAAGTTCTTAACACTGATCAAAAAGCGTCTAATCTCATGAGATGAGCCAGTGTGTCGACAGATAAAAAATAAAACATAATATCAAACCCATTACATAGTATAGGCAGCTTCTGATAGTTTGTGTTAAGAGTTGGTTGGTATGCCTGCATCAACCTCGTCGACATGGCTAATCTGATTATGTTTGGTGCTTCTAACCAGTTAAATTTCTGATATTTGACACTTCATCCAATATTCTGTTACAAAAACATTAAATGGATGCATAATTGCATGTCAACAATGACAATTTACAGAAATGTTCAATTCCTTCTTTTTGGTTCTAAATCACAAACTTTACTTCCTTTCAAAGTATAACTACTAACTTTTTCTTTAAACATTTTCTGAATATTAGTTGGTACTAGCTTTGGACATACTGTACTTGCGTTTGAGTTGCCAGGTGAGCTCGTACAGTCCTTGTTCCAGGTTCTGGCACAACTTGATGTGTTTTTCCTGGATGTCTGCGTTCACTGCCTGCAGACTGGACTCCAGCTGAGAACGGAGAAAGGACATCAAAAAAAGAGTTTAGAATATTTGGTTTAAGACACCAGAGTCTCATAGACGAAAAGCTTTTGTTTACTCAATGCTGCTGCGGTGGTACAAACAGTAGCATTGTGATTCAGAAGCAGCTCAGTTGGACCAAACTAAAAACAGTCTCATTGTAAAGGTTCACAAACAGGTAATACAGAATAAATATAGAGTTCTAACACAGCTGAGTGATTTTTTTAGAGCGAGTTGTTTAAAAACCCTTTAAAAAGTTGTCAATTTGCAACTGATCTACAGCAGCGTCTCTCCTGACTTGTGTAGCCGTGAGCATTGTTTCAGTCTGAGGACTACCTCTAATTTCTATAGTCTCCACCCACTTTGAGTGATGTCACCAGTAGGTGTGGGTCCTTATTGGAGATAAATAACTGACAGAACGACCCAAACATCTGTTTTGTTTCATAAAAATGAAATATTATCATAATATATATAATTAAATGTGGCAGGACACTTAACTAGCCAACGCCATCTCTACAACCCGCTAGAGGAAATGGAAACCCAGTGCCTGACAAAACTCCTGTGGCTGCACCAGCAGCCGACCCCAGGCACACAGAGGTGAGTTGTGTGGTCTGTCAGTCCACCAGCACACCTTGGCAGGGCTTTTATCCAACCAGCTGGCCTGTGATTGGCCAGCAAGTAATCAACTAAAACAGCTACAGCTGTGCGCCATTAAAAACAGGAGCAATCATGCTCATCCTGCCACATATAATATATGTTTTGGGGTTGTTTTTTTTTTTACCTCTGTCAGCGTCTTGTTTTCGATGTTGACGTCCTGCTGGAGAGATCTGTACGTCTCCATCAGCTCCAGCATCTCCTCATGACGACTCTCCATCTGCTGCCGCATCTCCTGCTCCCAACGTTTATGGAAACACAAACAAAAACCACATCAGGCCATTTGAAGCATTTTTTACCTGTTCTTCAAAAGACTTTATAAGTTTTTCCATCGCCTCGTCATCACACAGCATATGAAACTATGGACAGATGGGAAAAAAAGCAGTTTATTTAACATAATCTGAAGGCAAAAGTATATATATATATATATATATATATATATATATATGAGTGTGTGTGCAATTGCTTCAATAGTGTTAGCTAATATCTTCAAGCAAACAACACAGTTCAAGGATTAAACAGAACATGCAATGTAACTTTCAAATTAACATTCTTACCTCAAATTTGAAAACATATTGGCTGTTGGTATTGGGCTTTTCAGTTTTCTAAGTTGAGTTCCCTTCAGTGCAAAAAGAAAATGGTTCCTCAGGCTGGGCACCTCATGGCTTTCTGAGGTGCACAGGGTCTCCTGCCCAATTCAGCAGGGCCTATTCTTTTAATTTACTTAAAATGAGTTTATGAGATCTACCAAAATAAAATAAGTAGATATAACAAAATTCAGATGTTTAAATGGTACTTGAACACTATAAATACTCAAATCTGCTGAGTTGGTTGTTGAGTTAGTGATTTTTGAGTAAGATGAACTTCATTGAAGTCAGTGATTGCAACTTTTTCTAGGAAACTTTTATTTTGACTTACTTTGTTTATTAAGATATGCTGTTATGTTTTACGGTGTGGTTCTTTCCATCCACACCCAACTACTACCTGCACTTCACTGTGATGATGAAGTGTGTTCGTTCATGTTTGTAGCTCTTACCGATCGTTTCTGGTTGCCAACATTCATGACATGCTCAAACTCACAGACGCCCTTGGTGACGAAGGATGAAAGGTCTTTCACGAACATGCCGGTGTCAGGCTTCTCCCTGAGCTCCAGACGGTGTGACTGGTCCTTGGAGAGCAAGTCTCGGATCTCCTCCGGATAAATTTCAAGATAAGATGCTTTCACGAGGAGCTATTGGTTCTGGGAGCGTGAAATGTGTGTAAAAATGTGCTCAAAGCAGTTGGGAATTACCTCTCCTCTCTGAATCATTTCTTATTCCCTCCATAGTGTAAGTTTTCCTGTCTCCGTTTGTATCTGGTCTGAAATTCATGAAGAGAATATGTTTCTTAGCATCATGGTTTAAACTCATAGTTTACGCTAAATAAAGGTCATTATTAATATAATAATATGAAACATGACTGATAATAACATGATTAAATAATCAATTAGAGTCGTTTGATGTATTTAAAGATGTAAAATAATGCATTTTAAATATTACCATTAATTATGATTTAACTATTACTTTCTAGGTAATGAATTCTGATTAAATACACATTTATGAAAAAGAATCAATATTATTCAGTCTGTGAAGAAGAGAAAATTATTTTATTAAAGAGGAAAGTCCTGAGGAAATCTTCATAGGACGTCTTTCCAGTCACTGGATCAGAACAGGCAGAACTGTCAAGGTCTTGTTATGAAAAGGTGTTTTTCTTTTTGGGACTCTGATATTTTTTCCTAAAATTGAAGCGCTAACAGCCGGCCGTTTCTGTCCTTCTCTCACTTCCGGGATGTTCTGCTGAAAAATGCACCAAGACGCATTTATGGAGGATCCAAGCAGTGAGGAAGTGAGGCGCTTCAGTGAGACAGACAGCTGGATTGTCCAATAGTTTCTTTCAGTCCGAAATGTATGATTGGCTGAGGTTTTTAAAGAACTGCAGGACAACCACTTTATTGACTTCTTTCTATTTTTTTATCGCCACAATATATAGGGTGCTCATTTATAAAACTTTGCGTAGAATCCTTACTAAAACTTGCTTAAGCTCAGCCAAAAAATTTCAGGTACGCAAATTCCATTTCCGATTTATAAAACCCTGCGGACGCACAGATCCACGCAATTCTGCTTTATAAATCGATGTCAGACCTAGAACTGCGCTCAGCTGTTTTTGGGTCAGAACCCTCCTCCTACACACCCACATTCTACCATATACGGTCAATGCAAAGTACCTCATGAATAATTGCATATGCATAAGCCGGTGGGTTTCTGGCTTTTAACAGTAAATCGTGACAACAGAGAGGTTTAGGAAGCGTAATTTTACAGAGGCTGAAACTTGAGGTGCTTGTGGTGAAGTGGAGGGACGGAAAATGTTTTATTAGGTGGTGAAATGTGACGAATTACGAACACGGAAGTGCTCCGAGAGACGTCTCGCTGCAGCGCGTCTGCTGTCAGACTGACAGAGAGATCGTGAAGATCTAAGAAACATTTAATGACAACATTTAATTTAATCCAAAGGGGAAGACACGTCATGTTGTTCATCCTATTAAACAGTCAACCTGCTGATAAAATAATCGCTGGTTGAAACCCGAGAACGGCCGGTGACACCGGGTTTTACTGGTTCCGATGGTTCTGTTGATCTAATACTGGACACAGTTGATCCATAGGATGCTCTAATGAATCTATCAGCTGATCGATCGTCCAGTCATTATCTAGAAATCTCTAAAAATTCTCTCCCATTCATCCGGAGTCTGCCTGCTGGCTGAGCTGCAGCGCATCCAGCGCATTACGCACAAGTGTCCCTGCAGGATTCCTAAGTCTCAGAAATCACAATTAATGCACTAATAAGTGCAGTTTGTTATATAATCTGAAGACGACTGGATGAACATAATGGGATATTTTTCGAAAATGCGACAAATTTTCATTCAGATTTAAATTTTTATTCTTTTTAGAGACGGATTGTTGGTTCTGTGTGCACGAGGGTCTACAAGTCTTTAATTGTGTCATAAATTCAACATTTTTCCATCTCACCAGCTGCTCTGACTGGTTTCACGCCTCCAACATGTGCTTAAGCAAGGTCTAAAGTTTGCTTAGAGTTGCGCACATTTTTCCGTTACGTTTTCTTTTATAAATCCCAAATTTTGCGTAAAAAGTGACCAACGCAACTTTTTGGCCCATTTTGTGCGTAAGCAAGTTTTATAAATGAGCACCCTGGTCCTTATCAAAAAATTAGCATATTGTGATAAAGTTCATTATTTTCTGTAATGTACTGATAAACATTAGACTTTCATATATTTTAGATTCATTACACACAACTGAAGTAGTTCAAGCCCTTTTATTGTTTTAATATTGATGATTTTGGCATACAGCTCATGAAAACCCAAAGTTCCTGTCTCAAAAAATTAGCATATCATGAAAAGATCCTCTAAACGAGCTATGAACCTAATCATCTGAATCAACTAATTAACTCAAAACACCTGCAAAAGATTCCTGAGGCTTTTAAAAACTCCCAGCCAGGTTCCTTACTCAAAACCGCAATCATGGGTAAGACTGCCGACCTGACTGCTGTCCAGAAGGCCATCACTGACACCCTCAAGCAAGAGGGTAAGACACAGAAAGAAATGTCTGAACGAATAGGCTGTTCCCAGAGTGCTGTATCAAGGCACCTCGTCTGTGGGAAGGAAAAAGTGTGTCAGAAAACGCTGCACAACGAGAAGAGGTGACCGGACCCTGAGGAAGATTGTGGAGAAGGACAGAGTCCAGACCTTGGGGGACCTGCGGAAGCAGTGGACTGAGTCTGGAGTAGAAACATCCAGAGCCACCGTGCACAGGCGTGTGCAGGAAATGGGCTACAGGTGCCGCATTCCCCAGGTCAAGCCACTTTTGAACCAGAAACAGCAGCAGAAGCGGCGGACCTGGGCTACAGAGAAGCAGCACTGGACTGTTGCTCAGTGGTCCAAAGTACTTTTTTCGGATGAAAGCAAATTTTGCATGTCATTCGGAAATCAAGGTGCCAGAGTCTGGAGGAAGACTGGGGAGAGGGAAATGTCAAACTGCCTGAAGTCCAGTGTCAAGTCCCCACAGTCAGTGATGGTCTGGGTGCCATGTCAGCTGCTGGTGTTGGTCCACTGTGTTTTATCAAGGGCAGGGTCAATGCAGCTAGCTATCAGGAGGTTTTGGAGCACTTCATGCTTCCATCTGCTGAAAAGCTTTATGGAGATGAAGATTTCATTTTTCAGCACGACCTGGCACCTGCTCACAGTGCCAGAACCACTGGTAAATGGTTTACTGACCATGGTATTACTGTGGTACCATGGTACTGTGGTACTCTCCTGACCTGAACCCCATAGAGAACCTGCGGGATATTGTGAAAGAAAGTTGAGAGACGTAAGACCCAACACTCTGGATGAGCTTAAGGCCGCTATCGAAGCATCCTGGGCCTCCATAACACCTCAGCAGTGCCACAGGCTGATCGCCTCCATGCCACGCCGCATTGAAGCAAAAGTCATTTCTGCAAAAAGATTCCAAGTATTGAGTGCATAACTGAACATAATTATTTGAAGGGTGACTTTTTTGTATTAAAAACACTTTTCTTCTATTGGTCGGATGAAATATGCAAATTTTTTGAGATAGGAATTTTGGGTTTTCATGATCTGTACGCCAAAATCATCAATATTAAAACAATAAAAGGGCTTGAACTACTTCAGTTGTGTGTAATGAATCTAAAATATATGAAAGTCTAATGTTTATCAGTACATTAGAGAAAATAATGAACTTTATCACAATATGCTAATTTTTTGAGACAGGAGTTTTGGGTTTTCATGAGCTGTATGCCAAAATCATCAATATTAAAACAATAAAAGGGCTTGAACTACTTCAGTTGTGTGTAATGAATCTAAAATATATGAAAGTCTAATGTTTATCAGTACATTACAGAAAATAATGAACTTTATCACAATATGCTAATTTTTTGAGAAGGACCTGTATTTATAGCTGTACTAGAACTAAGCTAAGAGGCATGAAAAAAACCCCATAAAAGATACATTGTTTACCAAGCTGCCGAGTGCAGCTTTAAAATCCTCCACCTGCTGTTTGGATCCTATTCCTACTTAACTATTTTCTACTGTGTTCAATCTGACGTGTTGAAAATGATAAATTCATCTCTTCTATCAGGAGTTTTCCCTGCTGCACTGAAAACATCAGTCATCAAACTCCTGGTAAAGAAAAGCCGCCTCGACTCAGCTTTACTCTCTAATTATCGTCTGATCTCAAACTGACCATTTCTCAGTAAACTGCTGGGAAAAGATTGATACGTATCAGTCTGGTTTTCTCTGTAACCACAGCACAGAGACGGCTCTAATTAAGGTCGTTATGGACCTGAACACAGACTCCAGAAAAGTCTGTGTCCTCGTCCCTCTGGACCTTAGTGCTGCTTTGGTACAGTGGATCATGACAGGTCTCCCACAGTACGCTGTCCACGGACTGCAGCTGATTCAGAACGCTGCTGCTCGAATTCTGACAGGAACAAAGAAACCAGAACATCATCCTGTTCTACTGGTTACCAGGTGACAGAAGAGTTCATTTTAAATCCTGTTGCTCATATACAAGGCTCTAAAAATAAACGCTGAATAGATTTTCCTAACCCTATAGCAAATTTGAAAAACAAGCTAGGTTTTTAGAGACTTTATTAATTTTTTTTATCACCACTAATAGCTACACCATGTTAGAACGTTGTTAAAAGGCATGAATATAAAACGTTTTAAGCTACATTGTTTGCAAAATTTGCTATAGCACCTTTAAGCTGCAGCATTAACATTGACCTCATTACTTGTTGAGTTAGAAACTTGATCAGTTTCATATTTGACACCACTCTGCTGCCCTCTACTGGCCAGATACTACACTATTATTCAGCAGGCAGGTTCTAGTGCAGCCCCTGTGACTTCAGAGTTCAGATGTACACCTATAGTTCCAGTACATACACAATCTAGTCTTGTGTCTGCAGGGGTGGTGTGCTGCTGCGTGGGTGTGTTTTCTTCCTGCAGGGAGCACGGAAAGCTGAGGATAATTAAATCTAAGAAAAAGCAAATCATTTAGAATACAGATTATAGCATGAACACACAACCAGAATGCAAAAGCTGGGAAGTAAAGTGATTACTTCTGAAACACACAATCTAGATGATGGTTCAGATACTTTGCTAACAGTTTTTAGAAGGTGCACGCAAAAAATCAAATGGAATAGAGTCTAACAGGATGCATCAAATTCGATTTATTCTTGTTTATTTTTTTCACTGCTGAATTGTTTTTTTCCTCCATTAATGTGGACGCCATTTGCCTTGCAGATGAGCCTGTCAGAGCCATTGTCATGGTTTTGACAGAGCCCGGTAATGGGTTCTGAGAGAGGCAATCAACTATTAGTGATCAAACTCCCATCAGGCCATCAGCGCAACTCAATTTTCTGTGCAAGTCTCACCACAGATGGGAGGCTTTACACGAGCTTGTAAACCTCAAATTTCCAATATTGCAAAACCTACAGCTCGTCTCTCTTCTAATATGCTGTGTTTGCCGATATGGAAGCTAAAAAAAAAATAAAAAATCAATGCTGCATTTATTCTGCGCCGGGAGAAATTGAACTGTGAATTTTCATCATAGTTCAACGAGACGAGATAAGTCCTGGAATAATTGGAGTAAATGTCAGACGCAGAGGGAGATGATTTAACTTCATTACAAACACTCTGTGAGTGGGTGTGTGGTTGTTTGTCTCGTTCGTCTCTGTGTGGCCCTGCGATGGACTGGCGACCTGTCCAGGGTGTCCCCCGCCTCTCGCCCCTTGACCGCTGGAGATAGGCACCAGCTGCCCCGCGACCCTCTGTGGAGGAATAAGCGGCTACAGAAAATGGATGGATGGATGGACAAACACTCTGTATCTTTAGGCCTGTTTTAAAGCTCTGTTTGCTGCAGCTCTGTAACCAGACAGCCATAAGGGTGTCCATTCACTGCCTTTTTAATAATATAAATGATAACTTTTAGATGATGTTAGAAATCTGTCAGAGTAAAATGTTTTAATGAAGTCTCCTTTAATATAAATGATGGGTCGAATACAAAAAGATTCTTGATCATTGTGATGCTAAAATTCTAACTTAGTTGCAAAGAAAATCACATTAACTCGACAACACCACATTGATTATATCCGATGAACCTGTTTGTGAGTCTATACCTCTTTTTAGGGTTTAGGACTAGGGCTTTCCTCAAAACCCTGTTGTATGAATCCTCAATGTGGTTTTGGTCCTCTGGTGGAGGATTTAAGTACTGCAGATGGCAACTGCCAATTTTATTTATTTTATTGTATTCTTTATAATTACAGTAATTTTGGCCTATAAATAATAATGCAGTAAAAAAAATAACTGAAAAAAAAAGTAAATGTCTCTCACTTTTATATGTTACACGGTGGGGAAATGAGTGTATTCTTTTGTTTAATATTTCTTTTTTGCATGATTTGTTTGTGTGTTTTTTGTATCGTGCATGATTTTAAGACAATTTGTATTTTCCCCCTTATGTGAGCCCTGCCAGAGGTACTGGTCTAGCATCTAATTGGTTGATGGAGCACAGGTGAAGCACATTGGACTAATTGAGCCACCTGCTTTCAGTATTGGGGAGAATACTTTGCAAATGTATTCAGTTACAGAATACTGAATACCTGTTTCAAAATGTATTTTGTACTGTATTCCGTTACTTTGCTTAATCCTGGTACTGTATTCTAAATACTTGGAATACTTAAATACTTCCCCTATAAAACACGATTTAAGTCTATTGCAAAGTGATGTTCTTGATGTTCATTGCACTCCAGATGGAAAGCTCTTAACATGAAACCCACAATTGCAGGAAACCACAACAACATCATCAAGCTAACGTCATTTCAGATACAACACCGACACTGTAAATGTGAGAAATGACAGAACTAACACGATACAGGCTGTTAAATAAAGTACTAAGGAAGCAAAACTAGAAAGATAAAACTAACTTTAAGGTGTTTCTTCAGATTAGAGTCTTTGGACGCAGCTAGTAGGTTGTTAGCTGGCAGACAAAGATCACACTGCAGCTGTCATATTTAGCTCGCTCCGTTCCTTTTTTAGAATGAAAATTAGCTTGAATTTCCAGGACGTGAATGCATTTATTCCTCCACTGCTGGTAGGTTGATTCAGCTGCGGTTGTGCCTCCAACCACTCCATCTCTTGGTCTGAATCCATACGAGGCTAGCTGCTACCTGTTGCTACCGGCTGGTCGGGAGTGTACCCTCGTGTTTTGGTAGGGTTGTTATGGTAATGGAGGCACGTTGTTTAGGGGCATTATGGGATAGATAACCTACACAACATGGAGACACAAGTATTCCAAGTATTCCAATGGTATTACGAAAGTAACTGTATTCTGAATACCATGTTTAAAAATAGTAACTGTACCGGAATACAGTACGTCAAAATAGTATTCTAAATACATGTATTCCGATACTACAAAACACTGTCTGCTTTAAAAAAGGAGCTGTGATGAGGAACCAGGAGAAGGAGAGACACACCGAGGCTGTGTTCGAATTCAGGGGTAGGATGCTCATGAGGACGTGGACTTGCTGGTCTACCTAGGTTGGGTCCTTGCTCGACCGCCAAGACAGGAAATAAGCGGCTCTGAATTCAGACGGTCTAGCCTCATCCTTATCCCCGCCCCTCAGTCCAGTCGCTTAGCAACCGTGACAGCGCCAACAGACAGGCTAAACCTAATAAAATGGATCTAAAGAAACACTTTAAGCTCTTTTATGGTGACTTATTTCCTAAACTTACATTTAAAACATTCAAGCTAGCTTACATTGATTTATTGTCTTAAATTACATGAAAAATAAAATATTCAACCTCTTTTGTGGAGATTTTTATGATTAAACTTCATATAAAGATAAGCAAAACATTCCTAAACACAAGCTTTTTATAATCTTTTGAGAAACTGACATTTAAAACTGGACTGCTCTCTGGTTTTTTCTGCTACTGCTGCAAAATTGAACCAGTAGAATCTAACTGTGTCCTGTGTTGTGTAGCGTAATATAACCTGATTTTATTGTTATAATACGGACACACTTCTGCAAGGTTATTAGCTTAGCTTTGTCGGTTTTACGCCCGCAATGCAAGCTACCTTCACTAACCTAATTATTATGCAGGATATCTAGATTCTTTCTGGTTCAAAGGGAAGACCTACGTACGTTATATTTGGAAGTTATAACCCAGAAGCAGACTTAGACTACAGTTATTTTATTAAAGAAACAGATTGAACGAACAGACAGATATGAGGTAGATGGTGCATCTTAAGAGACTCTTCTGATGTTATTAAGCTGAGAGTTAATGACGAGAGCCCGTGAGATATTTATATATCTCTAGGGAGTCGGAGCTAGTTATGAGGGGAACTGAGCTAAGTTGACAGGAGTGTTATTTATCAAGAGCCTCAGTTTAACCAGATCGGAGTTGATACCTGCTGAGACCGCTCCAGATCGCTTCGGCGTGGTAGGTGGAGGTTCGTCGGTGAGATCGTTGGTCTGACGAACCTCGGGTTGTAGGGTCGTCGGTAGGCTGTGAGAACCTGACGGACCCCGGTTCGGTCCCCGGGTGAACGGGAAGTCACTCGAGGCAAAGAGGCGTCTGAATGAGTCGGCGTCAGCGGCTCCATGATCGGCTGGTGCAGAGGCTAACAGGCTTTCCCCATGGCTGGTGAACAGAAGCAGACGGATGGTGTCTGGCTTCTAGCCGGGGAAATTGTCCTTGACTGCTTGGGGCTAAGACCCAAACGTTTCAGTCGGCATCAAAGCCTACCGTGTAACGGAGAAAAACGGAGGCCGTGTTCTCTCGTTGTTGGCTGAACGAGAACCGATTAGCTTCCAGACAGGAAGCCGGACAGAGGGCACTTTGGACGCGTGGCCCAATGGGAAGTAGTTACCAAGTCACGTGGTTCTCGTCATTAAGGAAGCCCAGGAAGTTAGATGGATTATTAATATGCTTTAACCTTTTTAGCAAAAGTAGAAACATGAAATAATACTGATGCAACATCAACATTCATGAATACTGGAAGAAAATGAATTAATCACATTAAGACATTTCTGGACAGTGGATTAGAGGTAGTGTCTTTTTAGAATGAGACATCAAAGAGTCCTTAAGTTTAATTATTAATTAAAGGAAATCTTCTGAGTCTTCCGACACGACCGGGTCCTGGAAGGAATGTTGATTCAGGTTACAACATAATAAAAGAGTCATTTTAATCCAAGTTATTGGGACAAAAGATGAGTTATTGTTGTGATGGACCAGATGTCAGAATTCAGAGATAGTAACGCCTTTGCCGGCACTACAGTTGTAAATTCAATAAAGTTGAGAAAAAAAAAAGTAGAATCCCACAGCCGGCACGCAAAGCATTCTGGGATAGCCTTGGCCAGCGAGGATACACCAGACCCATCCTCGAAATTGGGGTGGAGCGAGGACACATTTGAGGACGCGTGAATGAGTATCCTTCGAATTCGGACAGCACTCGTCGCGGCGCTGTGACGTCATCGGCCTCAAAATGCGTCCTCATAAGCATCCTACCCCTGAATTCGAACACAGCCAGAGAGTGACTGAGAGTGAGCAGAGGCCAGACGTGCAGAGGGCTGCAGAGGACCGTGAGCATTTCCCTCGGGGAGCGCCGGGTCAATGGAGCCATGTATCCCAGAAGGATGGTAACTGTCCAGGAGGGCTGCTGGGGGACAGCGGGGCGCATCGACAGATGCCTGGAGGAGCTCGTCAGGAGGACTGAGCAGTGCCCAGGCGGGATCAACGGCACCGAGCTCACACTTCCCCAGCCTGGATGGCAGCAGAGGACTGGTTCCCCTTTTTATCCTGTGCTTTTATCATGGGGCTTTTTATTGTTTTAGCATTTTTTTACTGGAATATTTTAAATGACATTTGATGTAACTGACAGTTTTTTTAGAATGTGTTTCTGTGTGCTTTGGGGTTTCTGAGTTGCTGCTCCCCCCTGGTTTAGGCCCTCTGGGTCTTGGTCAGACCATTTGGGGCCCGGCTACATACAGTATAACGCTTTTCGAACAGCAACTAGACACAGGCCCTCTGACCACCACCACCAGCAGGCAATGAGGGTTAAAGGCTGGTTTATACTTCTGCCACAGCACGTTTGCGCTCACACGTATTGACGAATATGTTTTTGATTTAAGCCTGATTTATACTTCTCCGACAGCATGTTTGCGCTCAGACGCAGACGTATTGACGGAGACGTTTTTGATTTTTACTTCTCCGTCAGTGTTGTGAAGCAATTCTCCACCAGAACAGCAGAGGGCGCATAACTTTTCTGCAGTAATGACTCCGGTCGACCAAAGTTTGTTTATTTCAGCTCAGTAATGGCCGACATAGAGCGAATTTTGATTGAGTTTGAACAGATTGATCTCGAAGAACAAACAATGTTGTTAAAAAGAATTAAACAGAAGTGAGGAGACAGCGGCGTCTGTTGAATGTCCGTCCGTTCAGTGAGGACGAGGCAGACGACGAGCGAAAATGTAGCTCTTGTTTAACCCTTTAGGGACAATGATGGATGATAAAAATGTTCGTACTTCTCCTGCCAGACGTTTCTCGAGCTGATCCATATCTGCTTCCGCGAGATTCAACTATTACTACTCTGTTGATAGCGGCATGAAGCCGGAAATGATCACGGGGTGTTGAGCCGACCAATCACAGGCATGCGTTGTCCGTCGCTTTCGACGCATAGTTAGAATTTTGGGCATGTCTCCGTCAGCCTCTGCGAGCATGTCATAGAGAGCTTGCGTCGACGCATAATGGCGTTGCGTGTCTCCGTAACGATGCAGACGGAGAAGTATAAATCAGGCTTTATACTTCTCCGTTGTGAAGCTATTCTCCACCAGGGCAGCAGAGGGCGTATAACTTTTCTGCAGTAATGTCGCCGGTCGAGCCAAGTTTGTTTACTTCAGCTTAGTAATAGCTGACAGAGAGCAAATTTTGATTGAGCTGTAACGGATTTATGTTAAAGAACAGACAATGTTGTTAAAAAGAATTAAACGGGAGCAAGGAGACAGCGTTGAATGTCCGTCCAGTGAGGACTAGGGTTGGGTATTGAAAGGGTTTCATTCGGTACCAGTGCCATTTCGATACTTTTAAAACGGTACCGGTTCCTAAACGGTATTTAAATCGGTACTTTTAAAACCTAAAAACACAGATTTTTTTAATGATCCCCTGACTTTTTATTTCTTAAGGCAAAAGGCCGAGCCAAACATCAAATTCTTCATAATTTAAAGAAAGAAAATATGTACATTATACTGTACATTAATTAAATGTACAAAACATTAACTGAACAATTATTAACTGAACATCAACTCAATCTACTGATTAACAATGGAAATACAATCCTAAACACTGAACTAACACTCAGATCGGTGCTCTTTGGTGTTCTTGTTGTCACACAGTGAAAATTTGGTTTTGATTTTAAGTTTTATTTATTTGCATGTTTTTTTCCTGTTTTTATAATTATTATTGCATGTTTTATACTGTTTTAATGTTGTTTGTTTTTATTTCTTTGGAGAGCTGTGGACTGATTTTAACATGACTGATAATCACTATCACCTGTTGTAAGTGGGCGTGTCCAGGAGGAAACTTATTTAGATGCCACTCAGGTTGGCAGAGCGACAGAGAGAGTGAACAGGACAGAAAAGAAAAGAAAAGGACAGACAACGAAGGAAATGAAAGGTGTGCTGAAGGAAAAAAGGAGAAGCAGCAGGATGTGAGGAGGAGGCAGATCGGCTGTCCCGGTGAGCGGCGAGGAGTCGAGCGTCTGGTCCCCGCAGCTGGAGCTAGGATCCTCGCTCCAGCTGCGCGTCCCACCGATCTCATGGGGCGCGCTGCGAGTGAGTGACGGCCGGCATGAAGTGGACCTCTGCCCGCACCATTCAGACCAGTGCGCTCTGCAGGGCGAAGAGATGCGAGGAACCGCGGCTGACGTCACCGCTGGACTGCCGCACAAGGAGATGGCCGAGTGCGCGTGTCGGGTTGTGTTTCCTGCAGCAGCCTGCTGCGTGCGTGTCACGTGACGTTTGTGTGCTACAGGCTACAGCTTATTAACGGCAAACACCAGAGGGCGTAATTAGGCGGCTATATTTTGGGGAACCGAAATGGCGCACCGAAATTCATGTTGTATTTCGGTCCGGGTAGTACCGATGATGTAACGGTCGGGTCCATACCGGAACCGAACTTCGGTACCCAACCCTAGTGAGGACAAGGCAGAGGACGAGCGAATGTGCAGCTCTTGTTCAAACTGTGAGGGACACTGATGGATTATATAAATGTTCATACTTCATCTGCCAGACGTTCCTCGAGCTGATCCATATCTGGTTCCGTGAGATTCTACTTCTACTCTGTTGATACCGGCGTCAAGCCGGAAATGATTGTGGGATGTTGGGCCGACCAATCAGAGGCATACGCTCTACATCTCGTTTGATGGATCTAGAAAAGCAAGGTCTACTCTGTCCGGCCTTGCGGCCTCGTTGGGGACCCCACGCAACGACGCATAATGGCGTTGTGTACGTCCGACCCGACGTAGACGCAAAAAAACTGAAAATCAAATAAAACCAACAACAAAGTGTCAAAGTCAAAAGTATAAATAGATTTTCAGAGATTTTATTTTGGACTTTGTTCCTGCTGGAATGAATAGAAGTGAAATAAATGCACCAGCAGTGTTTTCGTTTTTAAAATTCAAGTCACGTCACAATATAATGACTTATGTTTCTTCAGCCGTCGAGGGTGTAAAATGAAGGCCCGCCCGTTTTCCTGGAGAGAATACAAAATTTGCTGTGATTGTATTTTCATGGGCCCAACACTTGAAATGACTCACACACATAATCTGAAGGTCATCTGGTGAGGAGAGAATTACAATTACTGCTGTGGCACATAGAAAGAGTGTGTTCATGAATACTTTTCCTAACAACCCTCGCCTTGAGCCAGGCTCCTTCACACATGCACCCCCCCCCATCCTCTCATCTCAAGCGACCAATCTATTTCTCATTCTCTTCTCATTGTTGACACGCTGTCATTGCAGGGTCTCGCTGCCTAGCAACAAAACCTGGGCTGGCTTCTTTTATTTATTTAAATTTTCGGTCAGGCAGACGCTCCGCCCCCTTTTTCCCGTCCCTGGAGCAATGATTGAAAGGTCGGTTCGATCGTGGCCTCGTCTGACAGGGCAAAGATTTGTGTTTTCCGAAAACTACGAGGAGTGTGTGTTTGAGCGTGGGTGTTAAAACGCTCAGGGACGAGTGGGCAGAGCAGCAGCAGCTCGCTCTCTGCAGATCCGCTAATCGAAACCATATAAAAGAAGCTGCTGCGCTGATCAATAATACCACGCTTGCTTTATTTTAGGCTGAATATACGCCCCCCCGTTGTGTTGCTTCATTGTTGTTCCCTCGTAGGTCAGGGGGCCATTTGAAGTAGTTTTTCTATTCTGTCCTTCCTTTTTGTTACTAACTAGGTCATAGTTTTGTATTTTGAGCCATCCTTCATATCAGAAAACCTATTACTCACCCTGTTCAGGCTGAATACTTCTGAACAGATCCTCAATGGAGCCCACATGACAGAATGGAGACAGACTGTGCAAATATAGCATCTGTTCATATGCTTTGATTTTTTTAAATATCACTTTTGTTGTATATTTTCAGGTCGGTTTCAAAGTGGAATAAAAAAAGTAATCTCAAAACTTTTATGGTGGTTTAATCAAATACCAATTTTTAAACAGCTTACACAGCCATTGCTTAATCAGGATACTCACCATGTAACCATGACAACAGTAACACCAAATTGTTGGAGGTGCAAGCTCACTGGTCACAGTGATGTAAGAAGTTTGATCTATTCTCCGTCACCCTGTCACATGGAGGTGAATTAATAAACTACACAATTGGTTTAAAAACACAACTAATGTATAAATTGTGAGATTAAAGGTGTGGTTTGTGCGTGTTTTATACTTTTGCAGTGTTCTCCAGTGTAAATCAATGCCTTTTGAGTCATTTTTATAAAGAAAAAAGCTATGATGATGCTTCTCTTTTCTGATGCAGACGTTTCCTGATTCAGAGGTCTGCTTGAAGCAGCAGGTTTCCTCATTATTAATGATATGCACAACCTTGCCTACTGGGGCTGGCGCCATTTGGCTTCGAAAGTCAGAAAATCCGAGTTCTGAGTTGAAAAAAATCAACTGGAATGCTCCTGATGTCGGACTTCTCACTCAGAAAGTCAGAGAATCCCATCGTATCCCGAGTGTCTGCGTGCATTAAAGAGTTAAACAATGTTTTGAATGTGTGCTGCTAACAAAGGCAACAATGGCAATGTGTTTGCATGTGAACCAAACACAATCAATCAATCCCATTTTATTTATAAAGCACTGTTCATGCCAGGGGCAGCTCAAAGTGCTATACAGATTTAAAACCAAAAAAGTAAAACAATTTCATAAAAATAAAAACAGTACCCCCCCCCCCC
>SSNR01000131.1:878968-903968 GCA_006937965.1 Callopanchax toddi
CCCCCCCCCCCCCCCCCACACACACACACACACACACACTTTTAAATACCAACACTGGACGCTGGACTGAGCAGAAGAACCAGGTCAGGAGACGTGACTAAAAAGATGGACTAAAAAGATGGGTCTTGAGCCTGTTCTTAAAAACATCAACACTCTCCGCGGCCCTCAGGTGCTCCGGCAGACCATTCCACAGATGGGGGCCATAGTACTGGAAAGAGGCCGCTCCATAGGTCTGTGTTCGGACTCTGGGGATTGTTAACAGACCGGTGCCGGAGGACAAGAAGAAATGCAACTGTAAATTACTTTTTTCTTTGGTATCCCGACTTTTCCAACATTGTAACCTGGAATGCTTGTAATTCAAGTGACGTCATTCCCAGTTCCGAGTTTTGACCTCTGAGGAAAACGGAATGCAGCATTTACCTCTGTAGCTCCATCAGCATGTGAATGTAAAGCGCTGTGTTAGTCCATTGACTTCAGAAGCACTATACAAATGCGAGGCATTTACAATTTGAAGCTTTTCTTTCATCACGTCACACAAAAGAGATCCTTTTGTGTCTCCTATCTATAAAGATTCAATGATCTTTTTATACTAAAAACTTTGACTTTGTTCTGTTCATTAACATGTTGTACTTATTGTTTATTTTGAGGCAGCAAAATAAAAAATATTTAAATTTGCACATTTTAAATAAAAATCTAATTTTTGAGGCCCATGTAGACTTTCTACTTGGTGATTTTGGCTCATATGTCTTGAAAAGTTTGGACACCCCTGATCTAAAGGGGTTTGCAGAGGAAAGTAGTGCAGTCAGCCATCTTTAGCACTTCCTGTCTGACATTTAGAAAAATGTTTTTGTATCACAGTTCAAATGGAGTTGTATTGGTGCTGAAGTTAGAATGTTTACTTAATTAGCAACATGTGTGCTAGCTTGTGCAGCTGCTGCAAATTGTCCTACCAGGATTTACAGTTGTCTTCTACGTTTCTACATTCATTGAACACGCATGTAATCAACGTACAGAAATAAAAGCAAATAAAGTCCAGATCAAAAACTTTACATCTATTAATGCATAACAGTTAGCGGTGGCTTGCATATAAATGACCAAGGTGTCTTTCAACATCGACGTGTAACACCAGGAAATGGGACTGGGCCATAATGTTTCCCATTTGCATTTCCAATCTGCTGGAAATAAATGAGCTTCAGTTTCGACTCCAATTTCCTGCAACCTTTTGATGGAAAGCCCTTTGATGTTTTCTCAATGTGACAAAAGACTATTCTTCCCAGGGTTCTTAGATGTCTACAACAATTTGTCCGTCTCAACACAAAGGATATCTAATGTTTGAATAACAGTCAACTAGCAGGTCGTCAGGTGTGTAAACCTTAAGTTTTTGTTTTATGACTGTAAAGAATTCTGTCTCATTGCCTGGACCAGCCCATGATGGTTCACCATGGCTGGTTTTCATACAAAACCATGGAATTTCTAAGTGCTTCGTTCTAGCTCTTGTCTTGTACAATCCTTTGTGTGAAAGATCCTGTCTGGTTTGATTTGTCAGCTGACCCCAAAAAAATGATAAAAAACGACAGCGAGCAAGACAGCTGCTCGATATTTGAGACGTGCCAACAGCCGCTCGGCGGGGATGATGCACACATGGCGATGTTGCTAAATAATAGAGGACAAGTCCAAACTCCAAACGAGGCTTTCCTTTTTCAGTATCAACCCAACTTGGTGATCAATAACGAGCAAATTTTAAAACTAACGGACATATAAATGTGTGCAAAAGTGAAACAAAATTTTAAAAACAAAAACCCTTCAGTTTATTTCCTAAAAAAATATGAAGCTGCTGCTGAGAGAACAAAAATCACCTTCAGACAAGAGCAGAAAGGCTACGTTATTTCTTTTTAAAAAAGTGTGAAAACCATGCAATAGAAATGTTAATAAAACTCTGCTGCTCTGGTTTAATCTGAGACATGCTATTAACTGTGTTGAGCTTCATGTTAAGAAGGAAATGGGAATGGGGGGGGGTTGGATAAAAGAGGTGGGGCGCTGAATGTTTATTTAGCTGAAGGAGCTGAATAAATTTACACATGTCACAGCTCTGTGCAAGTAGATGCGACGTGACTAAATTTCAAATGAGCGGTGTCTGTTGGAGAAGAGAGTTGAGAAGTTAATTTGTCTACATCTGATGGAACAAATGTGGCAAAAAGCTTTAGAACCGTTTTACGTTTGTAGTTCCTGAATGCTGAGATGTAAATTGAGACTTTGAGAACGTGGCAGAACTTAGTATGCAATACACAGAAACTTTTTTTAGGGATGCACCGTATCGGGCCAATACCGATCCAATGTACTTGTACTCGTTAACCAATAGGAACCAATACCAATGCAATTGCTTTGACTGCAGTCAGAAGGTGGCTTCACTGATCGTCATTTCTGTTGTAGTTTTCTAGATTGACGGCTAGGGGGAGCTGTTGAGCTAAAGAGGAACAGTGTGGTTTAGGAGTGCGGCCCCAGATTAAGAAAATCAGTCCTACTTCAGAGTCCACTCTATCGCATGCTTACTGAAGTTTTAGGTTTGAGTTAAATGTGGACACTGCAATAGGTTCATTAATGTTATATCCATCTGAGAGCTGGAGACAGTGCCAAATAGTTCATTATGTTTGTGCATTTTGTTTGGTTCAAGTGTGGAAAACTGTACAATAATTTCACAGAAAATGTTTATTTTTCACCTAAAATTTTAGTTTTGTGATCATGTTTTATCTAATTTACCCTCATTTGCTGTAACTATAGCAGAGAAGAAAATAAAACCTTTCAATTCGTTGCATTTTTTTTTTGTGCGGTAGAAGTATCGGTATCGGTACTAAGTATCGGCAAGTACTCAAATCCAAGTATTGGTATCGTATTGGTTTGAAAAAAAGTGGAATCGCTGCATCCCTACTTTTTAAAATTATATTTAATGGCATAAATTTGATCTTAAAGGAGGTGATGTGGACGTAGAGCAGGAGCAAAGTGGAGAGAGAGTTTTAACCATTGCTCATAATGCTGAGAGCTCTTGATGGACAAGCTTAAAGCGCGATCACGTCTCCGACTCCAACGTCTCTCTGCCTGGCCTTCAGACAATAGGAGCTAACAGATTTGAAGAGAAACAGAAAACGCAAAAGGAGGTAAATTAGCAATGCGTGTCAACAACAGATGATGTAATCATGCTACTGGGAAATATTATCTCTGCAGCC
This sequence comes from Callopanchax toddi, assembly GCA_006937965.1. Classification (NCBI taxonomy): domain Eukaryota; kingdom Metazoa; phylum Chordata; class Actinopteri; order Cyprinodontiformes; family Nothobranchiidae; genus Callopanchax; species Callopanchax toddi. The sequence continues at coordinate 882,190 of SSNR01000131.1, forward strand.
CAGATATTGAACTGCTAATTCAACAACAGTGGCTTAATTTAGAGGGTCTTCAGATCCACTGACCTCCTTCCTGCCAACATAAAACTTGAATGAGTTACTTAAAATCTAATTTTCCTCTGAGATTATTAAAGTATTGTTGATTATGTGATGTCCTGTATAAATCCTCAAAACGTATCGCTCAGTGATGTTCTGTTACATGACAAAATCAACTTTTGGCAGATGGTTTTCCAAGAACTGCTGATTTTAGGAAAAAAAAACAAAACACATCAATTATAAAAATATTTTCCACAATACACCCAGCTGTCACCATCCCAGATGAGTCAGGGTGCCTTCATTTTCTAACTTTTGCATTCACTATTGAATAGTTCAGGCTATTAATTAGAATGTAATGGTAAGAGGTTCCTGTTTACAGACTGCCACCTCATTTAAATTCCTACATTTGAAAGCAGTTTTAACAAGAATGCTCCATATTTTGTGTCCTGCAGCCCATATAGCTCTCAGCCTCACCAACGGACATGGTGAGTTTTTTATATAGATGTAGATAAACTTTAAACACAAAGTGAGTGTCCTTAGTGGGAGAAAAGGTCATTTCTAGACACTTTAATCATTATTCCTCCCCCATCTTAAGATATACTTTTGTGTTTTGATCAAAAAAGTTTTTAATACTAGGAACACGGCGGGCCTGGCAATAAGTAGCCCTCAAAGCCAAGTCTGGTTGATGCATAATACAAGAGAACTAACAAGCTAGACTCTCATTATCATTCCCCAACAGCCACCTTCAGCAATACATTTGCCTTACAGCGAGTGACAGCACTCAATGGGGAGATGGAGTTCTCTGTTCTAGTGTCAGAGGTTTTTTGAACGTGTAATCAAAGTGGCAGCTCATTTCTGGCACAGTGAAACACTAAGCCTGAGCCAAACACTGGAACAAGACGTCTGTCTGAGGGATAATATTAGCATACTGCCTCTGTGGTTTGATACAAAAACCATTTCAGACAAGACTTTATTGACTCAGCGGCTGCCTGAATGGTGCAGTGATTGTGGACCTTTGTGCCACTGAAATAAAATAAAGATTACGGCACCGGCTGTGGAAACACGCAGTGTGTTTGAGAGGAAGTCACTGAGGGTGGCTTCCTTTCTCTCACTCACAGAGAGTGCTAGGCCAGTTTGTGTTCATGCTAACTTAGGAGGCCAGTAATCCTCAAAGTAAAATGAGAAACAAAGCAGTGACTCTTCAAAATGCTTCCATTAATGTTTTAGCCAAAATGAATTAATTAAAAAAAAAAGTGGATTATGTAAAAGAAGTAAAACATGATAGATGGCTAATGTGGTCTTAAAGTGCATAGACTACTTTGTGTTCATGGATGCTTATCAGGCTTGTAATATTTATAAAATGAGGAATTGGAAAATAGTTTTCAGCAGCAAGAATGTTTTTATTGATGACCTTAAACAAGTAAAGCACTGTTTGCCAAGGTCAAAAACTAAAGTGGGCTGAAAGTGCTAGAATAGTTTGAGTATATGCTAGCTCAAGTAAATGAAAAACAAAACAATATTTCTGTTTAAACATTCTGAAAATGTTTCTTATGTAAGCTTTTTATATAACCTAAAACAAGAAAACCATAATTTCATTCAGTTTCCCAACAGGCTCATAAACTGCTGATTTGCATGCTTGGCAAGCCTAAGATCACAGATTAAAGCTCCTATGTGGAGTATTTTTCAATGTTTCAAAGTTTTCTAAATGTTTTAAATGATATTTCAGGTCTAAACTATGATCTATGGTTAGAGTTCCACAACATCTGTCATTCTGATGAAGACCCTCCTTCCTCCTAGAGACCCCTTTGCATTCTTTCTGGCTGCCAAACTTTTTTAGCCAATAAAATTCAAATTTCTGCATTGTCAGCTTTCTGTCAATGTGCACGCGCTTCGAGCAAACCTGTATCAGTAGGGGGCGCTGTCGTACAGGATGCTCCTTGTGTTTCTCTGTTTGCCATCTCAGCCATTCACTGAGGACTCACGGCTCATTTCTACTAAAAATGTATCCATTCCCCGGCTAATGATGGATTTATTTTTATTTTTAAACCTTTCACCTCACAGAATGTCAAGGCTTGCCAAGGATACACATTTATTTTGGTCAAAAAGTTCATCCAGGGCCGAGTCATTTCTGTGTTCAGCTTCAGAGTACCACAGCAGCTCGCTTGCTAACAGAGCTAAGTATCAGAAGCAGCAGGGACAGAGAGGGCTCATCAGAGTCTCGTAGTGTTGGAATGTGATTTGTGAACTGTGAGTGATTAAACCCTACAGTTTGAGCTGCACAGTTTATACCTGCAACGTAATGCGCCGTGTGCACACGACCACACACGCGTTTTGAGGTGTTTCGGGGAGGAGCTGTAGGACGTTAGATTCAAAAACTGCTCTCGTGATGAAATAATACACAATGTGGCTTTAAATGGGAAACAATACTGTACATTTAGCAGTGTTTATAAATGTAAAACCTAAAACAAGGTCAGCTAATGCAATCTGACAGCTAATTTGTGTCCATGCTAGCTTAGCAGGCCGATAATCCAAATAAGAAGCACAACTGTTAACTACTTCTGTTGAAAAATGGAAAATTTGATTTGAGCAGCAAAGAAATAAATATAATAAAATATTAAATGAATTATCTAAAAAACAGGTTGTAAGTAATTTTGACAGGTTCTAAAGGGCTGGTTCTTAATGTCTTAGGCTAGTTTGTATTCATGCTAGCTTAGCAGGTCTGTAATCCTTTGAATATATAAGAAACAACCCTTTATATTTTATATTTCCATTAAACAGTTTGGGAAATGTGCTGCATTTGTATAACACTTCTTAGTAATGGACTTGGCAAGCCTGTGATCATAGATTCAAGCCCCTAGGTGGAGTATTTTCCCCTCAGGTTCTCTGACCAAGGTCTGCTTTCAGTCCCCAAAACCAGACTGAAAACGGAGCATTTTCAGCATTGCAACATTTTAGAAGAAAAGCATCACAGTTGTGGTAAAAGCCACAAAGTCATGATGACACTGTGTTTGCTGCTTCCCACCTTCCCTCCTGTGTGACTCATTTCCTCTCTGAAGGAAGCAGAACCACTGCAGCTTATACTTTTACCAGAACAAAACACAAACAACTAATTTGTAGAATAAAACCTGAGTGCTGACTCTCCACAGCAGTGCCTCTCCTTGTAAATGTGGATGTAAATGAAATAATTAGATATCAATAATTAAAAAAAAGGAAATAGAAACAACTTTCTGAGTAAAAGTTTTTCCATAGGGAAACCTCTGGAGGATGGATTATTCACCAGTAAACGAAAACGCAACAAAACGTGTTCAATTTGTGGTTTCAGTGCCTACAGACTAAATTATAGATAAGAAAGAGAAGTTTTCACATAAATATTAATGTGAGAGGGTAAAAACGATTAGCGAATCTGATGGAAAAATCCCAAGACGCGAGGGACACTTGCAGCTATCCTTCCCAGAAGACATCCGTGTTTTATTTCTGACATAAAGCTTCTGTTTCATGAGGGTTGACGAGATAAACGAGCTCATTTCAGATCTGCACCAAAATAAAAAATCAGTAATGAGGAAGCGTGTGCCTGTGTTGACGCCCACCCTGCAGACTGCGAGATGGGCCAGTTGTCTCACTGAGGAGAGATTTCTCCTCGGCAACATAAATAATCTGAAGCTGGAAGCAATCCAGCGGGGTCAAACTGAAAAACACAAAGTAATTACTGGTGAGGAAGTGATACTGCTGAGTTTTTAAGGAATTTGTGCTATTTTCCTCTACTTCAGATGCACGGAACTAACTTGGAAACGAGAGAGTTGTTCAGTGAGTTTAAAAAGTGACATCTTAGATATGAAAGTAAAGAATTACATCCATCCATCATTCATTCGTTTTCTGCATCTTATCCAAGACTGAGTCACGAAGCGAACATATCCTGGATGGAAACTCAGACATCTCGTTGACATCTCCTCCCATCCCAAGGTGGTGCGAGGCCAGAGAGGATATACCCGTCCACCAAGCTGAGGGTCTGCCACAGGTTCTCCATCCAGCAGGATGTTCCTGGTAAACCTCCAGAGAAGCAACAAGAAGACACAAACCACCTCGATGAGGAGCAGCAGCTCCACTATGTTCTCCTCCTGGATGACGGAGCTCCTCATCTGTGTTTTCACTATGCTACTCAAAACCTTTTAACCTTGATGCTTATTTCCCTGAGCCATACTGTTTCCATTAAGGTCTAAACCAGTCAGAAATGTTCAGCTCCCTATACCACCCCGAACGTTCCAGGCAATTTCTACTGTTTTCCTACCAACGCCATTTTCTGGGATGAATTTCTACCTTTGCAATCTATTTTGGCTCTGGTTCCTTTAGTGGAAACACATACAGTAGGGAAAGATTGACCTCAGAAAACTCCACTGGTACTTGAAGTGGAAATGAACCTTAATGGCCGCCAGTCAGGGGAGGCTTGTTTCCTGGATCTTGTCCTTTTGCTATGATTCAAATTTCATGAACACGGATGAGGGAAATATATGAAGTTTGGAATGATAGAAGACCAGAAAATCAAGGGTTTTGGATTTTGACTCAGGTCCTACTTCAGCAGGAAGAAATGGCCTCATCACTGGTGACAAAGCCCCAATGTGATGGTTTATCTCACTCCATCCTTCTAGTGAGCAAAACACCAAGATACTTGAACTTCTCTCCTTGAGTGTGTTTGAATGTCAACAAACCTGCAGGTAAATAGTATAACATAAAAATAATAACTTGCAGAGCTGCCTATTGGTTGATGAAAGAGAAGCGGGTTTCTTGTCTTGCTAAAAGTACCCACCCCCGACTCCGTACCCAGTTCCTGTGTCTTGTAGTTGGGATGCACTTACCATACGCACAAATCCCTAAATGTCCCAAGAATTGGAACCTATTTTTCTATGTTCTGCCATTTCTCTTTAACATGGCTGCAGGGAGAAGAGCTTACACAGAGATGCCCAGCAAATCCAGAGGGACTCCCAGGTCAACTGTGAGATTTAATCTCTGGGTCTGCCCTGAGGTTTTCTCCAGGTGGGACATGTCTGAGACACGGCTAATAGAAGGTGTCCTGAAGGCATCCTTACCAACAGCCCAAAACACCTAAATTGGCTCCTTTTGATGCAGAAGAGCAGAAACTCTACTGAGCTCTTCATCCTTCCCCTGAGGGAGTCACCCTCAGCTTCTTGTTAGTCTTGTTCTAGAGGTCATCACCTCACAGCTCATGAACTTAGCTGACAGTTGGAATGTAGACTCATTGGTAAATTTACAGTTTTTCTTTCATGAAATGGTCGGTACAAGTGCTCCATTCTATTCTAACTTGTAAACAAACCCAGTGATACAAAACTTACCTAAGCTACTCATTCTCAACCCAGAATTTACTCAACAACCCATTTAACCAGGTAAAGGTGGTGGAGGAGGGGGTTGGTAGGAGCAGGGCTCGACTTAGATCGCTAACATTTTAACCCGTATTAGAAATACTTTATTGATCTCAGGGGAAATTTGGTTTCCCCACAATTATCACCTCATTTGACCAATCTATGTACAGCAAGGGTGTCCAAACTTTTCAACACGAGGGCTGAAATCACCAAGTGTAAAGTCCTCGAGGGCCACAAAAGTTTGAAAAAAATTTTAAATTAAAAAGAAAAGGCAAATCATGATTTTATTTATTTGTTCTGCTCACAAATTCCTTATAAATGCACCATTTTAATGAACAGAATTTTTGTGAATACGAGACATACAGGGATCTTGTACGTTTGACTAAATAATAAAAAGCATTAAAGTCACTGGATCTGATTGGTCAACTGTTTTTAGTTAAAAACTTCAGTCATGTTTTATGAACAGAGCTGACAAGCCTGCTTTTTTAGTAAAAGTCAGTGAAGGTGTTGGTTCTTTTTACCAGGACATTTAATTATCTGGAAAAAGCTGATTAATAAAAAATCTAATACTTTGATTAGATAGTAAATTTTGCATTTTAAAAATATTCTAATATACCAGTTATGTTGTTTGTTGGGTCTCTTAGTAAAAATCTAAACATAAAAATATCAGAAAGCATCAACATCCTGCAGGACTAAATTATATAATTCTTAAAATTCAGCTGAGGGCCACACAAAATCCCTTTCCGGCCGCACTTTGGACATCCCTGATGTACAGCAAACTTTGTTACAAATTTCCATCCATCCATCTTCTGAAACCGCTTCATCCTCCACAGAGGGTCGTGGGGGAGCTGGTGCCTATCTCCAGCGGACGAGGGGCGAGAGGCGGGGGACACCCTGGACGGGTCGCCAGTCCATCGCAGGGACACACAGAGACGAACGAGACAAACAATCAACCACACACCCACTCACACCTAAGGACAATTTACCAGCCCAATCAGCCTGACAGTCACGTTTTTGGTCTGTGGGAGGAAACCGGAGCACCCGGAAAAAACCCACACATGCAAACATGCAAACTCCACACAGAGAGGCCGCAGAGCCGGGATGCAAACCCACGACCTCCTTGCTGCGAGGCAACAGTGTTAACCAACTGCGCCACCATGCAGCCTTTGTTACAAATTTTAAACATAAAAAGGTTTAAGGAATCTCAACCAATTAAATAATTCAATTTGATGTTTTTAATCCCAAAGACATTTGAGGCAGGTGGTCATTTATCCTTAAGAGATGCACCTGATATCCAGTGATATTAATGCAAGCTCTAAAATATTGTAATATCAAACATAACTTGGATGAGAAAACCCTAAAAAATGGTCTAATATTTGTAATTTGAGTTACAGTGTAATGTAGTGTGCTACATAATTAGGAATAAGTGTAGTAAATAATATCGTATCCAGCATCGTCCAGTTTTACCGATCCAGCTAAAAGGACCGTGTTCGGTATATCCCTACCTTTAACTGGTTCTAGCAGAGCAGAATGAAAACCCTGTCTGAACTGGACTTTATCAACCTGCCACACATAGGGGTTTGAATCATCCACATTTTCCTATGAGCTGCTTGGTAAAATGAACTTATACACTTCCAATAATAATCACACAAACGTCGACACAAAAGACACCAGAGACCAAACGGTTTCACATTTAATGCCCTGGGCTTTATTGTCTTATTTTAGTGAGAGTTCTGTCACATTTTTTAAGTTATTTCAGCCTCCAGGTGGGACAAGTAAACTTCAAGGATATAATCTGCCATTGGACTGGGCATTCAGAATCTGACAAAGACGAGTAGCACTACTAAGTAATGCTGCCTTTGTGCCTAACTCTTCACAGAAGAGAGTATATACATTTCCCCAAAGGAAGGCACCCAATGCTTGTGGTTTTTTTTTTGTTTGTTTTTTGGCCTTGCAGCCGTCTGGAGATTCTTTTTACAAAGAAAAATAAACAGGAAAAAAAAAAAGAAAAAAAAGGGAGTGAAGAAAACAAATTTCTCATCGACTCCTCGTTAGCATTTTTTTGATATTTAAAAATTGGAATGATGACACACGTACAGTGATAACTGCCCATTCAGCTCCCTTATCGCCTATGCACGAACAAGTAACAACTGAGCAAAAGAATGAAGTCTTTCGGTAAATTAAAACGTTTACAATCAAGTTAACCACAAGAAGGAAAAAAAAAATACAAAAATATATATTTTTTTGTTTTACAAAAATGTCTGACAGGAAACAAATAAAAAGAGACTCTGCTTGCATGAAAAAGGACGACCCCTTAAAAAAAAATACAAAAGCAGCATTGATACTTATAAAAAAAGAAAAAAAATTAAAACGTCACAAAATATAGTGCTTAAATCAGAAGCCGCAGAGGCTTCTGGGAAGAGACTTCATCCCTGTTTTGTTACTTGTGTTTGGGATTAATGTCGGGACTCCTCCTCCTCAGGTCTCCTGGTCTGTTTGTACGTCACCACTGACTTTCACGCAATCCACAGAGGATATTTAAAAAAAAAAAAAAAGTACAGGGACTCAAAATTAACGGGTGAGGTGGTGGGGGGAGGGGATGAGGGGGTGGGGACCTGCTTTGTGTTCACAAAATACAAAAATACCTAGGAGTCCGTAGCTACCAAACATTTACTACAGCACAGGAACCAACAAAGGTACAGTGTACAAATAAAAATAATAAATCCAACCAAAAACAACAAACAAAAAAAACAAAACAAAATGTAAACACAGCACAATAAATAGATAAAAACAGCAGGCTCCGCACCATGCACATAAAACTCTTCTCTATACAACTCTCACATCTCTCACACTCGCCACAAGCTAACTTGGCTTAACTTTTTTTTTTTTTTTATTCCTCCTTTAAATTTGACTCCCAAGTGCAAAACATCACGAATGGACAGTTCTGTATTCAAGTAATATATTTACACGGGGAATATTACAAATATGTAGTTACTGTACAGATAGTAATTCTGCGATATTTATAGTTTACATGAGTCAATATTTCACTTTTAACAGTAACAAAACCAAAAAGCAAACGGTGTAAAAAGTATGAGAGATGAGAATTGCGAGCGAGAGGCTGCCAGTCTGCGTCCGAGTCCTGCCGTTCCGTTTGCATTCCCGATGCTACGATGCTCAGCACCTGAAGAGTGGACTCCTCTCCTCTCCGCACCGCTACTACGTCACCTCCATGGCCACTGTGTTATCCGCTAAACTGTTCAGTGCTGGCTTGTCTTCGTCGTGATTATCTCTGAGAGGGAAGAGAACAACAATTAACATCCTCAGGCTTGATCTGAGGAATATTTAAAGTTCTTTCTCAACATTTAGACTTTAATATTCAAACTAGAGAATCAGGGACGGGCAATATATTAGTTTATGGTACATTGATTGTGAATTTTGCTGTATATTTTCCACAGTTGGTTCCATAGCAGCATAAATAAATGCTGGTTTGAATCATTATTATGTAGCATTTAAATGCAGTTATTAATACTGAGTACATTTTCAGTGCAGTGTTCATCAGGTTCTGGACTGTCCTTGGTGATACAATTTCTGCAAAAAATATAGCGGTATATTGACAAAAATTGTCATTTTTATCATTATTGTGAAAAATACTAAAAGCTATCTGATCAAACTTAAGCCCATACGGCCCATCACTTTTAGAAAACGACAAAAAAATGTTCTGGGTGGTTTATGATGCCGTCATAGTTCTGAGGGACGTTCATTCAGTTTTATTTAGTAGAAATATTACTCAGTTCTATCAGACCTTTAATATATACTTGCTTTTCTCCTAATTCTGGAAAAAACTTCCACCTTTTAGCCTGAAACTTTGCTGATGGTGTATTTAAGGCGGTATCTTTTAGGGAAAACATTTGACTACTTTTTGCTTTGTGACCTGAACTATCATCTACAGACCTACTTTACTGGAATGAGAACAGAGATGATGTCTACTAGTGAATTTACTGTTGCTCTCTGTACAAACATGAAGCCTCTTAATGTAGGAAATGTCATCTCAATGATGTGTTTATTGGTCTGTTTGTGTTTTTCTAAATGTAAATTCCATTCATTTCAGCCAGTTTCTTTTAGTTTGCTCATAAATATCAATTCATGTTTCCCCCTTAAAGTTCCCATTGTGCTGTTTGTGCATTTTAGGAATATTTAGCTGTAATCTGAAATACTTTGGTGTTTCATTTGTTACTAAATGATCAGATGCTTATTAAACATCCATGACTTGTTAGTTCTGTGACGTTTAGACGGATGAATGAAATGCCTCTACTCGCTGTAAGTCCATCTGAGGCTACAGCACAGCAGCAAATGCCATTAAAGCCACAAAAGAGAGGACGAAGTGAAGTTCTGCTGCATTCACACAAAATCTGTCAACGTGGCATCTTCAGTTACATTTGTGCTGATGCTAGCTCCTTAATTTGAGCTTTTAAATATAACTTCTGCAAACGCTAATCATAAAATCTGGAATTCTTTGAAATAAATCTAATTCAGCTATCCCTTGGGACATTTCCTGCAAGAACAGTGTTTCAGTTTATCTTTAAGGCCCGAAAAAGAGAAAAATGACTTAACAGATGTCCCGTGTGTTACAATGTTCTACAGCTTGAAGTGAATGTTCCTGAAATTCTTATATTAGAAAGAGTCAGAAACCTCCTTCTGAATGAAACGAGAACTTTAAACAGTTAACCTACACCAAAATAAGGACTCAGAAATAAAAACACAGACTGGCTGTTGTGTTGGAACAGAGCCTCACCTGGAGCCCATGTCCATGGATGCCGCTCCAGAGACTTTGGGCATCTGCAGATTGGTGGAGGTGGACAGCTTTAAGGCAGAGGCTGGCATGTTGCCGAGGGTCCGGGGGATGTGGCGTCCGGTGAGGCTGGCGGCCGACTGCACGCTCAGACAGATGTTGTTCCCGATGAGGACCTGAGTGGTGGCGGGGGTGGCGCCGGCGGCGCTGCATCCCAGGAGGCCCAGAGCAGCAGCTGCGTGAGCGCCGGGGGTGGCGGGGACGACGGCGGCGGGTGTCAGGATGTTTGCGTTGGAAGAGGGCTGGAGGAACGTCTGGGCGGTGACGGTGGTAGTGTGTGTGGACTGGTTGGTCTGGTGGAGCGCCGCGGTGGTGCTGGTGAGGTGCAGGTTTTTGAAAACGCCTGGAGAACACAGAGCAGCTGTTGTAAATGCAGATGAAGACAGAAAACAGGACGTTTTTATTTCCACTATTTACTTTCCAAACTACTTGCTCGAGTTTGTGTCAAAATATGGTTTTGGATAGGAGGTGCACCTGCAACCTAACGCAATCCTATTGACTAACACTGCAACGCATCGCGCCTGGGAGGCTTATTTCACTCTTGTTGACACTGTAAACGTTGATGCAACACTACTGTAATTATGGAGCTGCTAGGGCAGTTGTTTAAGAACTCATTCAGGGTTTCTTCTCATATTCTGTTCACACACGTGAGGTGAAAGAGGAGGGCAAAGAATGTGCATTTAAAGTGAAATAAGCTGCAAATTCTGAGCATGTTTTTTTTTTTTTTAAATATAATCATTCTTCTATATTTATAGCAAGTGATTCTTAATTAGGATCTTTTTTTTTCCTTAACAGGTCAAAAGGATCATAAACCCAACCAGCCTGACAGTTTACCAGGTGTAAACGTCAACAGGAAACTCACCTGCACTCGTCAGAACCCCGTTGACTCCACTCGCCAGCACCAACTCCTCTTTCGATTTGAAACCAAGCAGCTGATCTGTTGTGATGAGAGCCGAAGCAGCAAACTGGGCACTGGCCTGGTCCAACGTCTTGGACACTAGCGCCTGAATGGAAACATGTGTCAGAACCTTTCCTGCTTTGGTACTCAAACATCTGAGCTCAGCACATCTGTTGCCAGCAGGAATGGATCCAGAGGCATTAATACTGCATGTGGGAATCAGGATGTGTTCCATTTCCTATAGCTGGGTGACCTTTAGCTACAAATGGCTCCCATATTAGGATGACTTTGCCTCAGTTAGTTAGAACAAGCTCCCATTTACATTTAGGATCCAAACAAACAAAATCAGCATCCAGGACACGTAGCGGTGCAGTAAGACTCACTCAGACTGACCTGCGTGTTTGTAGTCGTCGTAGAGCTGTTGGTCTGTTGTTGCTGACTTTGCTCCAGTTGCTGTTTTTGCATGAGAGCCAGCTGCTCCCGATGCTGCTGGTACTGCTCGGCTGTGAACACTACAAACAGACGAGAGAGTGGGTCAGAACCACAGGTCTGTAAGAAGGACTGAAGTTTGTTTCTTCACATAGCTCAGTTGGGAGAGTGGCCGGTCTGGTAACCGGAGGGTCATCGGTTCGATCCCCAGCTCCAGCTGGGTTAGATTGTTGTTGTGTCCTTGGGCAAGACACTTCACCCAACTTGCCTGTGTGAATGTGAGTGTGACTGTGTGTGAACGTTGGTGGTGGTCAGAAGGGCCGATGGCGCAGAATGGCAGCCTTGCTTCTGTCAGTCTGCCCCAGGGCAGCTGTGGCTACAGACGTCTGTCGTAGTTTACCACCACCAGAGTGAGAATGACTGTGTGAATGAATAATGTAACTCTGTAAAGCGTCTTTGAGTGACCTAAAAAGCGCTATATAAAACTGATGCATTATTATTATTATTATTATTATAGAGCTCTTTGGATTTACAGTCAGTTTGAACTCAAACAACTTTCAGCTCACTGACAATTCATCTTAAGAGAATATAAAGTCACTGATTAGAATTAATAATCAAAATCAAAACAAAGTAGCTCTTTAAATGTATTCATATAAACTACGATTAGGTAACTGCTTTGTGTTGGTATGGAGTGTGATTTAAAGATTAACCAGCTGATGAGTCCGGTTTGACGATTTGTCAAACATAAAAACCACAAAGTAGATTTAGTTCTGAGGCTGTGCAGCTCAGAACCATCACTTTACATATTTATGTGTACTGCAAAGTAACATTTTACTGTCACTGAAAAGACACCTCTACTCTTTTCATGTTTTTGTAGTGTAGTGGAATTTGGTCTCTATTTGACCCATCCCAGAGGAGCAGAGGACAGCTACTTTAAAGTAGGGGTGGGAGATAAACTCGTTTTTCCGATGCATCAAGATGCAGACAAGAACGATTATCAATCGATTGAAAAATATAAAAATTCGATTCTATTATTAATGTTTGCGGCCCTGGAATTTCACCAACTTTCTCCCAAATCTGACCAATCATCTTGGCATTTGTCGTGCGTCACCTTCTTTTTTGACCAATCACCGCCATTTGAAAAAGTTTTGACCAATCCCCGTTGCCTTGAGCTGTGTTTACTTCCTGCTTTTGAGTCGAGCCGCTAAACGCACCGGCCAGATTCTATAATATATTACGGCTAAAATACGAGCGAGTCAATTTCCCAAAGTAGCGATTACACAAGAGTGGTAGAAGCTGTTCTGAACCAAACATCATGTGATGGATTATACACGAAAATATTCGCTTGGCTGAACAGAGAGGAGCAGAGGGTCCGCGGCTGGGGGGGGGGGGTCTGGTACGAGTGCTGAAAGAGACGAGGTGAGTTCTGTTTAAAGTCCGTATTCGGTCAATGTGAGAAACTATGTTTAAAAAGAACTGATCTGTGTCCTAAAGTTTAGGTATAGGTATTTAGGAAATAGTTTAGGACCTAAACTGTGCTGAGTCGGCGGTTTTGCTACTCCGTGAGAAAATAGGACCGCGGCATCAGCGTGAACTAACGTGAAATCCTTTGAACGTCATTTTTTAAACATGCGAACAACCACGTGATGTGTGTATCCAGTGATCGATCACGAGGAACCTGTTCCTGCTGAACCAGTGAACCTTTGAGGTGAACGTCTAAAAGTAAAACGAGTCGCTCACGCTGTAACACCTGAGTGATGCTGAGACAGTCAGCTCTGTCATCATGGTGATTACAGCATCTTGTAGTCTTTGTATTATGATGAAACGGTGCATACAGTGTGTGCATATAAACAAAATAAAACCTTAAACAAAAAATGCTTGAAAAAACTGCAACTTTGACCACAACTTTTGAAAAATGTTTCGCAAATCAGTCATTTTAGGATGAAACCATCACAAAAACCACACACCTTCCTGGAGGGACTGTATTTAAACTCATATTTACACATTTAAACACTGCTATGTTTTAATAATTAAATTATTATTAGATAATTAAAGATAATGGAAGTAAAATCATGTCAGGTTATTACAAATGCTTTAATAGTACCTCATAGTCACATGGCAGGAAGGTGAGGGGGGAAGAACAATACATCTTTCATCAATAATCGTTTTATAATCGCATCGCAGCCCTCTGAATCGTAATCTAATCGAATCGTGAAGACCCTGAAGATTCCCACCCCTACTTTAAAGGCACTCAGGAGGCAGTTCAGGATGCTTTAACACATGGCTTGGGCTGGGGATTGAACCTTCGTCTCCCACATGGTAGATGGTCTCTTCCCCTAAGCCACCGTTGCCCCATTATTCCAAATAATATAACAGAGAAGAACCACGTCTGCACAAAATGTTATCCTTTTCAGAAACATTACATTGTGTTGTGTCAAGTATACTCTAACAGTATTTCCCAACCTTGCACTACAAGAAATGTGCAATACACTCATATTAAAAATCAAAAGTCCTCATTTCTTAACCAAGATTTGATAATCAGCCTTAATAAAACACAAAAATGGCTACAACTCAGTCCCATGTGGTGGCAGCTCAGAGTCATTCATAGGGTGCAACGGCTCATCATCGATCCGTACAGATTGATCTCTGCTGTTTGGGACACACGTGGTCTGCGGATCACTCAGTGCTCACGAGTTGCTAAATCATTCCCGACATCCTGTGCTCGCATGCTCTGAATCTACAGAAAATTCCCCTCTGAGAAAAACATTTGTTTTGCCATCACGTGTAGAGGTTCACTCTATTGGACTCAGTCGTTTTAGTTGACCAGAACGAAGGGTCACTGATTGATATCTGATCCAGCCTGTTGTGCGTGGAGCTGCTGGATGCTCCGTCTTTCTCTTTGTCAGCTAGAATATTCATCTCTCTGATGAAGAAACCAGACTCATCTATTTCCATCTAAGATAACGTGTTGTGTCGGGCTTTTATACGAGCTAATGAACGTTAATATTATAACTGGAGTTCAGTCAGGAGCCACAGAGCAGCACCTCGATCGTCACGCCCCCCACCTGCTGCAGCTGTGACCACAGGGAGCGACTAGTCTGCAGGTCTGTCTGACCCCTGAGAGGTGCATATAAGTCCACCCCCCCCCCCCCCCCCCCCCCCCCCATTAATTTGTTTTTATATGATTCAAATTTTTATTTAAGCATTAGATTGACATCTTGAGTTAAATGTTTGTATTTAATGAGGATTGAGCAGAAAAATGGTGCACAGCGTTCTACAAAAAAAAAAAAAAGATCAACGTTTTTTGTCTTCTATTTTTCTTTCAGCTGATGATCCGTGACTCAAATCCGTGATACGATCCGATCCGTGAGTTTTCTGATTCGTTGCACGTCTAGTCATTCACAACACAAATCTGAGGGCTAACAGATCACCGTTACTATCAAGATTTGCTCAAAACAAACTCAACTAGTACCTGCATTAGAATTAGTACTTCATGGATTTATTTTGGTGGGTGACATTCATTCTTCAAGGGATTTTTAGGCTTTTAATTTTCAGCATTTAAATTCTCACTAATGATTTATGTTCAAGTGTTACTGAGAAAAAACTAGGGCTGGGTAAAAATATCGATTCATCAATGCATTGCAATTATTAATTTCTCAATTCAATATCGATTCATCACATTTTATGAATCGATTCAGCCCGCCGGCCAGTAGGGGCGCTGTGGGTAACACTCTAGTGAGAGTGTTCAGCGTTGTAAACGACGAGGAGGATGCACATTTTGTGCTTCTGTTTACATTTCTTTTATAACTTGAATGTATAGCAAGAAAGAAATACTTTCTACTATTACACACACTTTAGAGGTGTTAAAAAAGCACCTGTTTGTTACAGCTGGGGTTTGTATTCAATACACGTTCTGCTTACGTATTATTGTACTGCTTATTCTGCTAAAAAAAATGACAGGAAACACTGGGGTCAGTTTGTTCTTAAACATTTGTAATACTGCACACATTATAGAAAAATATTCTTAGCCAGGGCTGTACACTGCGACATACATGTCGCAGTGCGATGATAAAAACGGTCCGTGCTATAAACTATTTTTAGACGTAGCGCTCGTGCTATTCCCTCAACACGTAATTGATCATGGCGCACGGCCAAATAAAAGCCACCACACCTTCAGAATTAAGTTTAAAAATGTTAAAACAATGTAAAGCGTGTGGAATATAGTATTTGCGCACTTGTACGGATTAAAGTTCTCGTCTAGCGACAGAGTTCCGTCTCTTACGCGTTTCAGCCGTTCGGAAAAGACCTCTTAGCGACGCTAAAAGTCTCCCTGTGGTTTAATTACAGACACGCATTAAACCAGAGGAACTAAAAATATTAATGGGTCACATCGATGTCTGTAAACGGGTCCACGGTCCGAGTCAGGGAGAGAGATGGCTTCACACTGAAGTCCGCCTGACACGCTGCTGCAGCTCCGCCCCAGGGGCGAATCTAGAGGGGGGCGGGGGCCAGGCAGGTGCAAAGACAGTACAAGGGTGGCAAGATCAAAGAAAAAGATCAAATTAAAAAAAAAAGATCAAATCAGATAACTCAACAACCACACATCACTATATGTATACAAACTATAATATTGTCCATGTTTTTTCTAAAACTCACACAGGATGCACACTACAGTAAAACACTAATTACACACATTTCTCAGCACACTCACACTTTGAACAAATCTACACTAATTTGAATGAATAAATGTTCTTTTTGAAATTACACTGACACATAAACATGTTTGAAGATATTTTTTCTTATTGTCTTTTCATTATAAGCACTTTGTCAGTGTGTTAAGAATGACAAGTACTCATTTTGACTTTTAGATATTGTAGCTGAATTTTTATGCTGGTGCTACAACTTGTTGTTCTGTGCTACAAAATCTGCAACCTCTGTAGAACCAGTGCTATGAGCTAAAAAAGTTAACGTAGAGCCGTTAGGTACTTAATTACTTGTGTATTTACTTATTATTGAATCGACATCGAAGCTAATAGATCAATATTGAATCGAATCGAAGCCTGAAGAATCGAAATCTAATCGAATTGTGACATTCCTAACAATACCCAGCCCTAGAAAAAACAGAATGAGGGTCAAACTATTAGATGTAAAACCACTACTGTTACTATCAGTGACTTTAAAGACATACTTTGCAACTTTTTCATATTTTTAAATCTTTTCCTTGAGCCAGCATGTATTAGGGCTGCACAATTAATTGAATTTTGATCGTGATCAAGATTTTGGTGGCCACAATTAAATGAACCTGATCGTCAACGATATTTCCAGTCAAATTGCGAGCTCTTCTACTTGCCTCTTCATCACACACCGCCTCAACCAATAGTCTGCCAACCACCAGGGGGCGAACGCATGGCTAAAGCTTCCTTAAGCTGCCAAAATAAAAACCGCGCACAAGCCACTCAGCACTGTAGCAGCCAGTCACACATTACGGCGGCAGCAAGTTGGAATGATGAGAGCAAGTCATGTCTGGAATGGAAAATGCTGCAGCATCTGGAGATGAGGTAGCTGGTAAACCAGACTATATATGTGCTGACAGTCTAGTATACTAGGCTAGTATCCATTTTCTTCACAAAGACACGCAGAAATAACAGACGCAATATCTTTTTATTTGACCACAGATATGTGTCCTATCAATACAGTGAGCAATGAAGGCTTCAGAAATTTGAGTATTGGGGGGGGGGGTTGCATTATTTATAAATTAGTGCTGGGCCGATAACGCCGTTAACGCGCTGCGTTAACGTGAAACTGTTATCGCGCGATAAAAAAAATAACGCCGTTAATCTAAATTGGGTCTCTGGGTCTAGGAGATGTACAGACATTACCAAATGGCAAACTCCGATCCTGGCCCAGATCTTTCCGGAGTCCGGACCTGCAGCAGGAACCGCTCCCCCGGTCTAGCTGAAGGAGGCGCGGCTCCCGTCTCCCGAACGCTCGCTTCACCTGGAGCGGCTCCCGGATCCGACCCGATCCTTCACCCGGACTGGGAGTCGCGGCTCCAGGTAAAGCGCGCGTTCGGGAGACGTGAGGCGTGTCTCCTTCACCGGGAGCTGGTTCCGGTCCAGGATTTTCACCTGGACCCAAGGAGGTGAAAGAGGCGCGTTCGGGAGCCGCGCGCCCGTGCCAACCTCGGCATACGCTCCCTCCTCCTTAACCGGACCGTGCGTTTCGGAGCTTGATCCAGGTTGGAGGAGACGCAGCAGAGCGCTGACCGAGTCGCAAACCCGCGGCAACAACTTGGTAGAGTTCCTGCAGAACTTCGACCAAGTCATCAACCAGGTCTGGACTGTCTGTCTGGTTCCAGGCGTTTCCTGGTGAACCGACGTGTTATTTGGGCCGACAGCCTCAGCTGTGCACGTGCCTCTCGTTAAAGTGAATGTGGCAGCGCGTGCTGCGTTTCTCAGCATAACTGACAGCTGAACATTCAACCAATCAAACAATGTCAACACTAAAACACATTGATCTGTCAGTGACTTTATCAGAGGTTTGTCTTTAGTTTTCAGACTCGTTAATGTTTAAATCCCCTAAAGTGGTTTTATTTAACAAAAACATGATGAAACAGCCCTATGGGATAATGTGAAATAAACAGTAGAGAAATGAAGTCATTTTAAGGCAGATTTAATCCATTACAGATAAACTGGATGCTACAATCATTTTTTGACAGCTAAAAAAAAATCAGCATGAAGTTATTTAATGTAAAAAAGAGAGTTGATGCTTTAATCAGGTGACCTGTAAACTAAATGTAATCCTTTACTGTCAGGAGATGAGAAGGTTTCTACAGTAAAACTATTAAAACAGAGTGAGCCTTAGAAAACAGCTGTAAAGTTAAAGGAGACAGACCTCTGATTACAGATCAATGTGTTTTAGTGTTAAAATGTTTCATCCTGATAACTTGATCAACCATCAGAGGTTGTTACAATGAGCTCAGAGCTCATCTGGGGGTTCTGGTTTGTGACTCAGGTCTGGGTTTCTGAGGGAAGTTCTGACAGGTTTAGTATTTCTTGTTAGGTTAGTAACAGCTGATCCAAACAGTGAGCTGTTACTAACCTTAAACTCTAGACTTGAAGTATCACCATTCTTCAGCCTCATGAACACACATACCGGTATTATGAACCCTTTGGCAGAATTCAAATGAGCCATTTTAATCTAGATTAATCTAGATTAATTTCAAAATTAATCTAGATTAATCTAGATTAAAAAAATTAATCTATGCCCACCTCTATTATAAATATAAAAGTATTTGAGTTTTGCATTATTTATAATCTATTCTAAAGTTTTATTTTTCACAGAAAAATGTTGCAACATTGTTTATAACTGGTGCAATAAAACAGATTTTACCAGACAGGATGAATGATCGTGATTAATAACTGTGATTACAATATTAAATCAAAATAATTGTGATTATTATTTTGGTCAAAATCGTGCAGCCCTAGTATGTATTAACTAATATGACCCTTTACAGGGTTAGTGAAAAGTCATTCAGCCCCATCTGGTGCTTAGATCCAGAATACCATGCTTGCAATGTCTCAGTGTCCAGTCTGGTGCCCCGGAAGTCTCACAAAGTCACGTATCTCGCGAGGGTTAGGCTAACCCAATGTGGCTAGCTGTTATTACTACTGCTAGCTCAGTAGTAATTTTAGCTCTTGATTCTTGATTTTTTTCAATCTCTCCCTGCTTGAACACAGCTGATTTCTTTGAAGGAGTAAATAACCGCTCCTGTAGAAAACTATGAAGGCTGAGGAGACATTTCAACAGTTAGATTTAGGTGTTTCTAAGCAGAAACAATGGTGCTAACGTTTTTACAGCAGTGATTTAAAACGACACCAGGGGGAGCCAAAACAAGCAAAACTGCATAGTATCCCTTTAAATAAACAGGATAAACTCTTATTAACTAAAATCTATTTTTTCTATTCATTTATTTTTCTATATTTTTTAATCCAAAGATATAAAATACAGATCAAACATCCTGATTCCACACGTGTTTCATAAGCTCTGCTCTGAATGTTGACCTAGTTTGAACTGTTACAACAACTCGATACGAGACATTAACACTCATGTTCACATCACCTTGTTACTGAGGTGTTAGTCAGATGGTCACATTAACATTTTTCTTTCATGTGGTTTTGTTCACACATCCTTCTAAAGTGACAGAGCAGACTGTGGAGCAGGAATATCTGCAAATGTTCAAATTTTCCTAAAACGTCATGAGGATCATAAGAAATAAAATATTAGCAGACAACATGCACAGTGGTTGTCCAACAGCAGATCCTATGGGAAACAGCGCAATTAATCATTTCCCTAAATCTTTAAACTTAATAAACCATCAGGGTTATACTCTAGAGGTAATCTGTGCTAAAGTAGCAGTGTTATTGTCAATATGAGAAAAATGTCATGCCTTGGTTTACTCTGGAAATCTTTGAAACAACCAATAAAATGTATGTTAAGCTACAAACACACGGTTTAGTGATCAAATAGAGGTGAATGTTTAAAATATGAATATTAAATGAACGTGAAAATTGAAACAGCAGGTCAAACTCCTTATATGGAGATTCTGGAGGAAGAGGAAAAATATAAAAACTTCAGATTTTTAACCCAGTGATGCACAAAGGTGACCAGCAGACCCAACACATGAAGAAAAGAATCCACCAGCACATCATAGCTAGTGATTAACTAACTCACAGACAACAGCACATCTTTTCAATGTGGAGGTTTTTGAGAAGAAAAGGCTCAAAGTTTGCCAGTTATGTTTGTGTTTAAAAATAAAGTCAGCAAAAAAGTAACACAATAAAGATTTTAGAGAATCTGACTCAGCTAAAAATATCAACAGACAAGTCAAATCACCAATTAGAAACCAACCCTGAAAATCACAATCTGTGCATTTTAATATAATTGAGTTAAAACTGACAAAAAAATGTGGTCCACTGTTTTAGAGACTAGATTACTCTGAATATCGCTCTGTTATTTACCTTTTGCAGTCAAGGATTGTGCTGCATTAAAAGTCATATCTAGATTAAGTACATTAAAGGTTGGTTCTTCAAAATATTAAATTTATTTGATTACAATAAAATCTTTGAGGCAAAACTAATAGAATCGAGGCTTCATTTAAACCACGTGGCTTCACACTGCTCAGTGATCACATGTTTCGGGTATAGTGCACCAGATATCATGCGATACCAGATCCTAGTGCATGAACGTGCCTTTGTGGACCGGTGCTTTCGCGGTCCCAATCACAAAGCCCGCGATCAAACACAAACTAATTTCACATCCTGTTGTGGTGCGCTGTGAAGGAGCGGTCATATGGCCATGAAGCTTACTGAAACACACGCACTGCACCGCTGACAAACGTGGCTCCTCTTTCTGGAGACAAACTTGCCAGGTTCTCCCTCGAGTACCTCCATGGAAAAAATGTGCACCCCTGGTTACAGCTAATTTTCAGCACAACATCAAAAACTTTATACAAACAACTGATGTGTTAGAAGTGTTTACAGTGAGAGCAGCATAGGGTTGGGTGACATGTAACTTATTTTCCAATCGCCCATCATCACCTGATGGGTGATTTATTCGTGCAGGTGACATTCTGACATATTTACTGGCGGGTCAATGTAAACACGCATGGACTGATTTGCCAAATTAGAACTCAAAAGTCCAAAAATGGAGGAACTAGTCTCAGAACATGCAACACAGTCTCCTATTTGGGATTACTTTGGCTTTAAACCGGCCTCTTGTGCAGACGTGTCGTGGCAGTAAATGACTCCAACATCTATGTGTTCACCCTTCTGCTGAGTATGCTAGGCTAACACTGAGCTATCAGCTGCTCCGTCACCAAATCACTCAAAAAGACTTAAAACTGCAGTGGAGATTTATTTTATGGAAGCGCACATGTTCACTGAAGGGGATCATTTTTTAAATTCTAATTTTAGTTTGTTTAATTTTGTTTTTGTTGTTTCATACTTAGCTGAATCTGTAAGACAGATTAACACTGGACAAGTGTTCTACCGGTGTTACTGACCCTTTAACATCACACCACTCACAGGACCGCCCCTTCAGACTGTTTACACACATTGAAACTTCTGGGAAGCTAGTTAAAACAAGCCAGTTTGTAGCCTATAATTGCTTTTATTTAGTTGATTTCACAGTAAAATGG
>SSNR01000131.1:911468-944250 GCA_006937965.1 Callopanchax toddi
AGTGATAAAATATCTTAATTGGAACACAACTAGAAATTCTATAAAACAAAACAACTATAACAATTCTCTTTATATATTTGTGCGTCAAAGCCAAAATAATATTAAAGTATGAAATGCGTTGAACGACAGTAAATTTGATCAAAAATGGTGTCTGCAAAATCAATCATTTTCAAATTGAGAACAAGCAATAAGTAGAGCTCACACCCACTAACAAGCCCCTAGGCTGATCATGAATGTGGAAATCCAAATAAACCAACTTCAAAATGAACTGAGCTCAAATTATTTTTCAATTATCTTCTGTCTGAATTCATTCTTTTAATTACACCAGAAGGAACAAAAGCAATCACACACACACACACAATCAATAACCTTTTAAAATGACATTTTCTAAACAATATTAAATCAGCTTCTCGTGAGGCCAAATACGCTTCATTACAGTGTAATTGGGCCAAAAGAAACAGACAAAGTAGCAAGATGGAGGAAATAACAGACTCACCATTGATGGGGGTGGTGGCAGGGCCCGTTCGGTTCTGGGAGTTGGCTCCAGCAGACAAGGTCCGAGTTAGTCCCGATGTAGTCCGGCTTAAATCCTTAAATCCTCTGCGAGACATGTCTCCTCCACCCAAAGGATGAAGGGATAGCGTCCGGGGTCTAAAATGCCTCCAGCGGCAAGCTTTAATGTTCAAAAGGATCTGGCTGAGGTCCACAGGTGTTGATGATGACAGGGGTGATGAAGATGAGAAAAAGTTTGAGGAGCTGGTAGAGTCCGAGGTATTGTTTTTTGAGGTACTGGAGTTGCAGAGCGGAGAGCTTAGAAGTGGTGAGGCGAGTGGTTTAGGCTCTGGGTCTGAGTCCAGGCTCTGGGTGACATCTTCCTCTTTGAACGCTCTGTCCAACAAGACCCTAGAGAAAACCACAAAAACCACAGCTGCTGAAAAATGTGATGGTCAATGACAAAAGCATGCATAACAGATATCTCTGGTTATTCCTGGTAGTCTATTTTAGTAAATGCGATGTGTGGTAGCATAGTTGTGAACCAGAACACTTATGTAACAAGTGAAATCTATTTTACAGCCACATGACACTCATAAGGCTGGCATGCAAAAAACAAAACAAAAAAACATCTGTTTTTGCTTTAAGTCTTTGAGTCTCATCATTAGTAGGGCAAAATTTGAGTTTCTTTATCAGGGTATCTGCAGGTTCAAGGAAGCCAAATTTAAGACTTTTTAAGACCTGTTTTAAGGCTGCTTTGATCAAATTTAAGACCTTACATTCACGGAATGGGAAAGGGGATGTGATCACCTTACAAATAGTTCTGACTAAACCTTTATTGGAAGTGAAAGTGCAATAAAATAACAAACATCAAGATAATTGATCTGCATTATATCTTACAGAACTGTATTGCATTCACCTGAAAATAATTTTAAAAAGCTCCTTTTTACTGAATTAACGAGATAATAACAGCCTTAAGTGACCTAGACCCTTCTAGACCCTTGCGGTCTGGTGTACTGCTGAGTTTCAGATCTTCGTAACCCAGAAATCATAGGGCCCTAGAAATTTAAGACCTTTGGACACTGAATTTAAGGATTATTTATCATTTTTAATGATATTTAAGGCCTTAATTTTGAAAATGCAAATTTAAGAACTTTTAAGGCTTTTTAAGGACCCGCGGATACCCTGTTTATACATAAACACAAAATAGGAATGAAAACGTATGGAGATTTTGCATTACTGTTAATGATATCACTGTATTGTAAAAATGTGTTGAAAATGTTCACGTAGCCCTTATACCAAAACAAACACCCTTCTATTTTAAGTTTAATCTAATATTTGTGCATTCAAAATCTCCAGTTATAAGAGCAAAAGAACTTTTACAAGAAAACCATAAGAAAAATGAACAAAAACACATTACTTTAAGGATCACAGCAGGTGGATGACTTGTTAGATCCACATTTCCACAGTCCAGGGCTCTAGACTAACTTTTTGCACTGGTTGCACCGGTGTGCCTAAAGTTTTTTCTTAGGTGCACCGGCACAAAAGTTAGGTGCACCCAAATTAGCAGTTTTATAGGTTCACTTTTTAAAACAATCTCTGTCCATATAAGTAATATTTAGGGCTGCAGCTATCGAATATTTTTGTAATCGAGTACTCTATCGAATCTTTTTTCGATTAATCGAGTACTCTAATAAATTACATGTATGTATATATAAATATACATGAATATACATACATATAAATATATATGTATGTATGTATAAATCACATGTACAATGTATAAATCTGAGAGAAAATAACAAAGTATTAAACATTTTTTAAATAAAAAATAGATATAAACCATGGTTTTGTGGCATATAAGTGCATTTACTATTATTATTGGTATTTATTGCTTACCTCGGAACTTTCTGTTATGTCACTGTCTTCCCCTCACACACCTTTTTTTCAGTCAGACTGAAGTGAAAGAGCTGCAGTCATAGATATCATGGCTGTAGCACCAAGTTAATTCCATACGCAATACGTGGCTTCGACTAATTGCTGGAATGCCTGTTTTTTTGCGGCACAAATCTCATAGCATATGTTTCATTTTGCTCTGTTCCTGTTTACCTTTCCAAAATGCGGCGAAACTTTAGAGTTTTTCGGAATTTTTAACCCGCAACTCGCTACGCTGTTTTGACAGGGAGGGGAGGGGCTCTCTGCTCCTCCGTCTCACCTGTGTCTCCACCCGTGTAGCTGCGCAGGCGGATAAATGAAGCATCTCAGTACCAAAGTCGGCACTGTGTTTTTTCGCTACCGGTACCTACCGGCATCTTTCAGTCTGTACTGGTCTAGTACTAGTAGTAATAGTACGGTCTAGTTGTCCGCCATGGCTTAAGATAAATTTAAGTTACATTCGCTACTCGCGTGTGCATTCATTGCAGTGTGTATGTGCGCCACTTATTTCGGTCCGGGTGAAACATGACCGCGGGCGATTGCAAAGCCATGAATTAATTAAATATGAATTAAACGAAGCCTCGAGGCAGAGAATTTGCCTCGAGGCTTTTTTGTACTCGAATTATTCGAGGTACTCGAAGAATCGTTTCAGCCCTAGTAATATTAACTCAAGCTAGTAAACATAAAGTTCTTTATTTGAAGCTGAATCGTACCAGATGGGTAACCTACTGAAAAAGTAAAGTGCTTCAATCAGCTGAAACTGAAACATTTTAGGATCAGTTCAAATGTTTTAACTTCATGTTTCTCATGAACGTCTCAACCTGAACATTTCATGGCAAAATGTCTGATGGACGATCCTCCATTGTGGACACCTGTCCCTCAAGACGGTTTGACGGTAACAAACTTACCGCCCAAACCTACTAACAGTGATACTCATTTCAAACACATAACAGTAAAACCCTATAGATTTTTTCCCCCTTTATAACAAATTAAAAAATATTCATCATAAAATTTAAACAAATGTCAGCAAAGAACTGCAAACTACACACACACACGTAGGAAAATCTATAAATCCTGATTGGGACATTCAAGTGTGAAACATGAAAGATCAATAAATTGACTGACTGTTTAGGACTGTAATGTCAAACACTACAAGCTCATTATTTTCTAAATGAATCAAGTGCAACGATCACATTATACCGACGAGGACATTTTAATTCAGAGACTGAGCCATCCTTCGATCTCCCTTGGGGAAGCTGATAAAAGGTTGTTGTAAACAGAAACAGAACATTGTGTATCTCATGTGTCTATGAAACAGACCTTAAATATCCCAGATGCTTTCTTTTACAACACCTGGCACCGAGAGCGCCCTCAGAAAACTCTTACAGCTTGTACGTTTTACTCAATGAAAAAGCTGTAGGTCACGTTGCAGCTGAATCTCAGTGGAGGCCATGTTTTTTTATGCCTCCAGGCTCAGTGACAGGTAATTTCCCACATTAGGATTGTCATCTTCATCATTTTAGCAGCCAGACTGATATTTATAGTAGAATGCGCCTGCCAAATGGGTGCTGGGAGGCTGCCAAAGAGCTGGTATGCAAAACAACCCCAGCAGCTACAGCCAAGTCCTGGCTCAGAGTCTCCTGCTCGGTACAGAAACTGGCAGAATCCCTGCACATATTTTACATTTCTAATTTTTAATCAGGACATGTAATTTTACTACTCGTGTTTCATGTAACAAATAACACCAAATCAAAACAGATTGAAATTTACTTTGATTTGAGCAAATAATAAAATTCTGGAAATAATTCTAAAAAAAAAAAAAAAAATCCTATTTGTATGAGAATAAAAGCCATCCAACGCTCGAACAGGAAGCCCCAACTCACCTGCCCCCTCTGCCCACCCGACGTCGTGCCAAACCAACGCAGCGCCGTGGCGTACTGAGCGAGGTCAAACAGTAGCGGAAGCGCAGGTCTCCTTCCCCGCCCTCCGATGGGCTCACCCATGGCCAGCTGCCACTCTTATCTGGACGAGGCTGGAGGAAGAGGAAATTAATAAAATAAAAGTGGGAAAGAAGGCGAGTTCCATTTTGTATTGTTTTGTCCTGCAGAGTGTGAATGGCTAACAGGCAGCCTGCCGTTGGCTCTATAAATAGCAACAACACAGGAGTCACAGGAGGGCACTCACAGCGTAATACTGACAGCCAGCCTTTCTCCTGAACGCATAGCAGCCATCTGGGTCATTCTCCTCCTCTGCCTCTGAGGAACCTGAATGGATCTATACAGAAACACAAACTTCAGCTCATACTAGTTTATATTTGACTTATGAAGTTCTTTTTAAAGAAAGAAACAAAAAATGTTACCTGTGAGTATGGTTCTTCGTCTGAGCTGGGGAAATCATACTGGTTGAGGTCCTTAGGATTGAACACAGAGGGTCCTGAATGTTGAGGTGCAGACAGCGGAGAGATTTTGGGTTTCTTTTCATATTTCCTTTTGGTTCGCACTGCTTCCGCCTTCTCAGGCTTTAAAGAAATACAGAAAAACGTGTTTACACTTCAGCTTGGTAAGCTAAATGCAAATTCCAAACGAAAACAATAATGCTGTGGGTAATTCAGAGTTAATAGTCTGTGCACAGGCTCTTAGGAGTCTGTAGTAACAACAGAGCACAAAAAAAGGCATTGATATGCAGATGGAGGCACGTGCCAGATGCCACCGCCGAGCCAGATGGCTGTTATTCACCCACATGCCACCTTTCACCCCAATTTCCCCAGTGGGAGGACACCTCCCTGTCTGAACAGACTTCAACTCTACAAGGATTAGTCGGGAGTCTTTTCAGCCCTGAGAGCTTGGGGACAAAGCAAACACAGAAATATGCGGAGAAGAACTGCTGTCACATCGATGGAGGAAACAGGAATGGAGAAAAAGAGGGGGTGGGAAAGTCAACACAAAACAGAGTATGCTTAAACAAATAAGGAAACAAACGGCTTCTAGAGAGAATACAAAGCCTCCCTGCAGGACACAGGCTAATAAAGCCATCAGTTCGCAACATTTACAGGTATAAAGGTTTAAATACAGAAAAGGTGAATTTCAATTGATTTGTGAATAATTTGTCAGTGTATTGTAATGTAAACAATAACAAGGTCAGGAACAAAGAGTGGACTGTCAATGAGTAAAAACAGCAGCAACTATAAAATGAAAACCATGACACTGTCAGAGGAGCTACTGCTAAAGAAAAACGATTGGACATTCTGGCTTCTTCAAAAAAGCAAAATAAAGTAACAAGGATGGCTAAAATATTCCTATTTAACATGTTGTATAATCCAATTCTCAGTGGAAAATGATGTTATGTACTGAATCTCATTTAGATGCTCCTACTGACGTCATCAGTGTAATGCTGGAAAACAAACGGCACATGAACAGAGGAATGACTCAGATCAAGATGACTTATCTCCAACATTCTTTCATTTACGGAGTTTATTGGCTCAGAAATATTTTTTAAAAGTGATGAAACAAAAATGTGAAGATGCTCGAACCAGCAATGATACTGGAAGAAATTATACAACTTTGACCTGTATGTGCATGTGAAGAAATAAACAACCTATTGAAATCAACTGCCGTCGACCTCCAATCCTGACATTAGAAATCATCTGGTGTTCAACTTGAGTGTGAAAGTGAAGACCTTCAAGGAATAAAAGCCTCCAAACATACAATTACTAGGACTATGGTTGACTGCAGGAAACCAGCATGATAATGAGAGATGGTTACCATAGTAACAGCCAGGGTGTAAAAAGAGGCTTTTAAAATCTTTTTACAATATGCTACACAGGACTCTGAAAGAAGCAGTACTTGGTGTTGTGATCATGCAGTGATCAGGTCGACCGTTTGAAATATTTTCTGTTATCAGACGAATCCATGTAGCTGAAGCTGTTATTCCATAAAGAAAATATCTCCAACAAAACAATTTTTGGTTTTGATAATTCAGCTCAACCTAAGTTCATCTTTGCTGCTGGAGCAATTCTCATGGATGTTCTCCTTCGTAAAAGTATTTTAACTTCTAACCCATCAGCCCTATTTGAGCACCCAAAGACTGAACAAAAACTTGATGATAGTGGTTAAATGGACACTTATCGCTCTGTGTGTTCTCTATCCTATGTAATATTATCACATCTATTGTAATTGTAAGGCTCTGGGGTCATATTAAAAAGTCTTCTATATCTAACTGTTCGTAGACAAAGTTAAACACTTGAGTTACTGATTCAGGAAGTTAAAGTCTGTCGTTCACTGATTTCTGAATTAACCCAGGGAAAGAAAACATTCCTCCATAGCATGTTATTTCTGTACACATCTAGCTTAAAATGGATAAAATTACCCTGATGTGAGCAAAGAAATGGAAAAAGGGGATGCTGTTTGAGTGCAGGGCCTTACTTTCTTGTAGTCCTTCATGTCCATGTGGTCCTGGTGTCGGTACTGGTTGCTGTTGGACAGGGGAATGATGGGGATGGTGTAAACGGGCTTCACCAGAGCCCGCTGTGCCAGTGCTTCTGCCATTACATCGCTGCCAAAATCTGGCATTACATTCCTGATGGACAGAAAGAAGTGAAACATAGAGGTTAGGTTTTAACCCTCATGCATCACTAGGGACATTTTTGTCCTTAATGACTCAAACGTACAGTAAAATAAAGTGAAAGTCAAATTATTCCTGATCTTACACTTCCTGCTTTACAGTCAAAATCGCGTAGTCACGGCTGACGATAAACCTGAATTTCAATGAATAGAATAGAGCCAAAACAAACCCACAGCAGTATGCTAGGGTCACTCTACACAAGCATAGTATGATGAAGTGGTCCAAGGAAACCATCTACTGGGAATAGAGTGGTCCAGTCTGGGAGTAAACACTAGCGGTGATGCGCAGGCAGAAACCAGGCCAGGATAACAAGAGGAAATTGAAATGTCACTACAAATCAAAAGCACTTCAAGAAGAAGGGTCCAATTTAAGCTCACACTGACAGCTACTTTCAGAGGAAATTCATTCCAATCCGGTGTCATGTCTGGATGGATTGCAAACACTCCGCTGAGAGGAAAAATATAACAATTTAAAGTAGAGAAGAATAAAAAGTTTCTAAACAAACACTGTATTGCGTAATACAAGCATATGGTTTAGGATACTATCTTACAGACTGAGGATAAACAGACCTCCTGGCAAAAAGAAGTAAACAAGTCCAACACACTCCTGACTGAATACTCCTAAAGAAACAAAATTGATAATACGAGTAAAACAGAGTGAACAACTTTGCCACCAATTAACAGGAGCAGTGAAGCCTGACTTTACAGAGAATGTGGTTTCAGTCTGGAAAAAAGGCCCGACGCTGTTATAACTCGAGAGGGAAAAAAAAAACAAGATGTGTTTTCTTAAAGATTTCACCAGAATGTACTTCTAAATAGCTGGAAACCAAAGTTCCTCGCCAAACAACTCATTTTTGAACATTTTGTCCAAACAGATGAGTGAGGTCACATAAAACCACACCCATAAAAACCCCAAAGGAAAGGCCTCCAGAAAGCAGCTGTGACGCAGCAGCAGACAACTCCAGATTTTCTTTGGAGCGGTTTCACACACTGGTACCTTTTCTCTACTACTTCCAGAGTGAGGTGCAGCAGTTCCCTCTTGACTTTCTCCCTCTTTTTGATCATCTCCAAGATGGTGACAGTGCGGCTCAGGTCCCTGCGCAGCTTCAGCATCTTCTCATATGATGCCTCATCATTCTTTCGATTCTGAAAACGGAAAGGAATCAGTTTAGTTTTAGTACCCGATTTAAAAGCAACATACTTTTGAAGTTTTACTACTTCTCTAATGACAAACAAATGGCTGTAGACTTTTTAATTTTACCTTCCTGGTCTGCATCTTCTCCGTCCGACGGCGAAAGGCCACGTAAGGGTCGCTGGTGCTGGAGCCGTCCCTCTTCTCCTGCTTGACAGTGGGGATGAGGGAGCCACTTTTACATGTTTTCCTTTTCCGGCTCCAGTAGTCAAACACCTCCTTGATCAGCTCGTCATCTTCCTTCAGCAGCAATTTGGCTTCCTGGAGACTCACAGGCTGCAGAAAAGCATTTAAAAGCAAAATGAGTGCAATGGCCACATGAATGTCACTCTGACAAGTATTAAAAAAAGATGAAAATAGGAATTAGTTACTGCTATAAAACAAACTATTTGATGTTAAACAACACCAAAGTCAAAAAACATAAATCAAGTGCTTCTATATGCCAAAGACAAATCATAACACACAGAGTGCTGACAGATAACATGAAATCTTGCAATATTGTGTGAGATCAACATAAAATTATCTCAACCTATGTTCACACTATAGCCCAATGCAGACTTTTTGCAAAGATCAGGTATTTTTGTCTGGATGTTCACATTATAATTAAATGCAAACCCCTATCAGACTGTGGTGTTATTCTGTGGTACAGATGTGATCAGCATCCACAGAAAACTTACGTCACAGGCGTTGTTCATAGAAGTAAACACTGATGCTACACATGCCAGTTTGTGTGTATGAATTCTGAAGTTGTTGTGCAAACAAATCCTATAAAATATTAACCAAGTGCTGAAAGGAAGTTTGCTTTGTTCGTTGTTTACATTTGAACTTGCCGCTTAATCTGTGGCAGAATTATGGCATTAAAGTTGGATGAAATGCATCATGATCTTTCAGACAGAGGTTGCTTTGAATAACTTCAAACATGCATCTGGTTTAGAACCATATATGAAAGTTGCTTCAGGCTGATTTGAAATGACAAAAATATCTGAGTTGTGTTCTTCAAACTATTACAGCAAAATCCGGTATGGGACACATACAGGAAAAAATTTGGATTTGGCTCACTTTTGCTTGTTTTAAAAATTCTTGCATATAAAGTGTCAGGCAATGTATCCAAGGAATTTCTATGC
Source organism: Callopanchax toddi (assembly GCA_006937965.1). Classification (NCBI taxonomy): domain Eukaryota; kingdom Metazoa; phylum Chordata; class Actinopteri; order Cyprinodontiformes; family Nothobranchiidae; genus Callopanchax; species Callopanchax toddi. The sequence goes on from SSNR01000131.1 coordinate 920,831, forward strand.
CTTTAAACAGCAAATGTACTTACATTAAACACAAAAATCCAAACAGACTTAGAAGTTATGCCTCTAAAATAACCAAAATACTTCAAACATCTGTGCCCCTCAAAAATGTAAACCTCAGCCCAACACTCACTCACCACTTAGAGGTGAAGAACCAGTTTTATTCCCAACAGATCAGTCACTGTATTCATGATGTAAACAGCAAATCCAGCAATGTGTCTGGACTTCTCTACAGCCTGACAAATACCTGCTGTCCACTGCCTTTCTCCAGTCGATCTATCATTTCTTCAAACTGTAGGGGGGTGATTTCCATTTTCTTCTTCAGCTTATTCACAAACGTCTCATCCTCTGAATCTAGGTCATAGTCTGGCTGCTCTGTATCCAAACTGAAAGCTGTCAGACAAAAAGAAAAAACATGGGTTGCATGATTTTAAATCAAGACAAAACATTTTTTTGTAATAATAATGTACAACATTAGCCTTTTTAAAGAATTCAAGTGACCAAACTTGATGAATCAGGATGAGGAGGAAAAGGAGATTCACTCAGACAAGCAAGGTTCTCATTCACATGTTTAAGTGTAAACAAATCCTTGCAGTCTGATCATTATTTTTAGAGCACTATACCCAGGAAAACTGATGTCACTGCAAACAAAGCAGGAACCAGAAAAGCAAACTCGTTTCTGCACATTACCCGTCTGTAAACATGTGGCTCACGAGAACAGCACCACCACCACGTGCTCTCAGACAATTAGTTAAGCTCAGAGTCTGATCACGCTGCAAGCAGCCTGCTACTCACGCTGTATGTGAATAAGCTGCTTTGGCATTTTGAACTCCCCGGGGTAGAGGGACTCGTAGTGCGTGATGTTGCACTCTGCCTCGGGGACGGGGATAACCATGCTGTCCCGTTTCTCGCCGTAAACCTGCTGGGCCGAAATAGCCCGCTGGAGATGGTGTTCCTGGAAAACAGAGGGGAAAAAAACAAGTTAATTAAAAACACTATGACTGGAAAAGGCTTGATTATGATGTGTACTGTTTTACCTCAAATATTGTTTAACACAATCAGTTTTAAAGGCTTTAAAAAGCTTTTCAAGGGTTACAACATCATTTCTACATAAACCTTTGCAAAATTTAGAAATACTGGAGTTGTTTTAAGGTGGCAGCAATCAGATTAGCTGTTAGCTCGTCAGTCATGTAGCAAGTACTAATGAAGTCTTATGCTGTAATAAGGAGCATTTTAGGCCTTTTCTGTTGGTGATGCAACAGATGGCTAATGCAGTCCAACTGACTTGAGGTCCATCTTGCTCCAACAAGTATTTTAACAGAGCTCCTACTCGTTTTGCACATAACATGCTGTTCACAACACCCCTTCCTTGGCTTGAATATGGGTCAGTGTTAACAGAGTCCAGTATATGATCAGAAATGCAATTATATAACAGCATAGGTACTTTTCCAAATACTGATAATTGTCTAATCATATGCACTTGTGAAAGAGCCTAAAGTGAATTGGAAATAAAGTAGAATGAAAAGCCATCAGGAGCCTTGTGTGGAGCTGATCTAATCGCTGCCTAAATACAAATCTGACAATACTAACAACTCTGTAAAATCACAATGTGAGATACTATCAGCCTAAAAATGTGTGTGTGACATTTGGCAGGTTACCAAATGTAAATTTCAGAATTTAAAGACACAAAAAGTGCCATTTTTGGCCAATAATATCCGACTGTCAAGACCACAGGTGAGTGCAATTAGCATTGTGTCACTGCAAGTTTAGAAAAATAGCTCCCATTTCCATACAACTCAGTGTCACAATGAAAGAAACCAGAGTTCTCTTTAGTTACATGGGACAACGACAAGGCCAGAAGTTACAGCAAAATCAGAAAACTGCTGATCAAACACTGCTGTGCACTTTTATGACACAATCTTATACTTTAAACTCTCTAAACAAACACCCCTCAGACACAGCACGCTTTATAATGACATTAATAAAAACAAATAACCATCAACCTGACTGTCTGACATGAGAATGAACCTTGTGGTTACAGAGTTGAAGAACCTGCATAAACAAGGCTTGTTAAAACGGTAATTAAACTCAAGCTAGGTCCAGACCTGCCTTTGCAACTTCTGTGGTGAATATTACCTCAGCAGCAGCCAGCTGCCCTAACCCTCCTGGAGATATCCTGAACTGTTACAGCTTTGATCCTCACAGCTATGCCTCACAGCCTGGGATTTCCTCTGCTGAGGAGGAGTTGGGCGAGTGGAGATTAAGGGCTTTTGTGAATGGCACATGGACAGAACTAGGTTATTCTACAACACACTTACAACCTTTCAAAGTTCAACTTTAGAATTAACATTCCTTACCACACTAATGTTCACAGGAGCCATTAATATTTAAGAGAACTGAAGGAGTTGTATACCAGATTGTAAATTCCTACATTGGTTAAATCAGATATTGAACTGACTTTACTCTGACAGCTTCTCTAATCTCCTCCTGCACACATTGATTTTCAGTCACTGCTTTAAAATGCAGCTCTGTAGAGGCTACATATTTGTACACATTTGCAACTTATGACCAAAAACAAGTCAGTACCATCTTCTCAGTTGGCTTTGAACAAATCTGCGTTAATAAAATGGCTCCCAACTTATGTCTCATCTCCATATGACCTCATGAACCAAGTGCCATGACATCTCATCTTGTACAAGGACCTGCAACTGGCTGCCACATTGATTCCTTGTAGCACTGACCAAGAATACATTGAACCATAATATTTTTTTCCAATCAATAAGAAAAAGTAGTTTTAGGACTTTTCCTGTCTACATTTTTTGCAATAGGTGTAATAATACAAGACATTTGGCATCCTAATAACATTTCTGTTTAAAAATGTGCACAGCTTTTAATCATTTTAATACCAGATTTAACTAAAAATGCAGGAGTTTTCATGCTTTTGCAGTAATTATTTTGGATTGAAATAGATCTGCTTTTTTCTGAACAAGAAATTGTCATTTTCTTTTAAATAACTACAGTTTGCTCATTTATTTCAACACAACTCTGGAGTAAAGATACGTAACAAACTGCAGTACAAATATATAGAGTAATAATGTTTTCTAATACATTTGATCTTGATTTTAAGCATTAAGTAAATTTTGTGTGTTTATTACTAATATTTCATAAAAAAGACAGTAAAAAGATTGATGCCGTTGTAAAGGATCTAGCACATGCGTGAAAGGGCAAATCAGGACTTCATTATACTAACGACGTGTGTTTCAAAGCCAAGAATAAACTAAAATTTTAGGTGAAGTGAAGAAAGATAAGTGGCCAGTCTTGCACTTAGACATACTAAAACCATCCATTTGTTTAATCTTCCTGAAACAAGCAACAGATAAAAAAATAAAAATAAATTCTGTAGAAACTCATTTTACAAAACAAAACATCTAATGTTCAGCAGTAAAGGTGCTATCAAGTTGTATATGACATAAAAAACATGGTTTCTGCAAGTTTTGTTAAGTTAAACTTACTTTTTAAGATCCAACAGATTCAAATTTAAAACCTACTAGACAAAATGTTTTAAATTACTTTTCATTTAAATTAGCGAATTGTACTTCTAAAATAAAAAGTATTTAAAAAATCGGTAACTTTAGGTTTTCTTTAACAAATGTATACTTTTCCATGATGCAGAAGCTGGTAGTGGACACTGGAACAGTAAAGTTTTTATTCTAAACCCAAAAGTAAAGCAAAGAAAACAATTTCAGTAGCAGAACAACCTGATCATTTTAGGATGTTTTCATTAGAGACACACACACACACACACACACACACACACACACGTCTGTAGCTACCGAGTAACTCCTAGCTAAATGAAAACCAAGGACTCTTGTAGATGATCTACAAAATCTGTTACCTTATTGATATTTGAGCAGATGGCTACATTTATCAGCCGCAACTCATAAAAACAGAGGATTTCAAACTGTTCATAAACAGCTTAACGAGAAGGGGTTGGACCATGTTGGACTAACTCAGATTCAAGACACAGAACCTTCTTCCACTATCAACATTTTTTAGCCTTGTCCCCAAATAATTTGACCAATCAGCAGTCCAAACAGTCTCACACAGTTTGTAGTGACACGTTTTGTTTTGTTTCTAGTTTTTCCTGAAAGGAAACCAAACAACAACAAAAAGCTACAAATTAGCAAAAAATATGAACTGATTTGGACCTGAACTACAAGTGAGAAAACACCCTTGGAGGTAGGCTGAATGTCTGTATATAAAGTCCTGCTGTACTGCATTATGGGCCACCTGAAATTCTCAGAATTACCACACAAAAAGAATGTATGCCACTAGGGCTTAAGAAAATTTAAAAAGAAAGATAATCTGAGGATAAATTATTAAATGAACATATAAATTTAAGATATAATGTAATATTGGACTTAGAATAACAAAACTAAACATATTTGCGATTTTTAGGGCCTAAAATTGTCATTTTTAAATTTAAGACTTTGTGAGACCTTGCAGAAGCTCTTATTAACTGATTTACCTGGATATTATAAGAGATGTTGGTTCTGGGGGTTGAACTCTACGAAGAATGTGTATGACCCCCATCTCCCCAAAATTCTAAATTTAATTTATCCGATAACAGCACAGTTCCAAACTTAGTCTATTACCTCTGATTAAGCCCACATTCTGGAAAGATGCAACACCCTACAGTCCCACCACATAAATACCCTGAAAAGCATTCTAGTTTTTTTCTGTCATGGCCACAGATGTTAAAAGGAAAGAGAAACGGAAATCTATTTTCTGCAGCACCACTCATTTTTTCTATTAAACGTTACCAAGAAAAATAGATGAGACCAATAAAAGTTGCCATGGCAACAAAAATGCAGCCTCTTGTAGGTGTTTCAAGTTCACACTGACTGAAAGATGGAAATCTTGAAAATGGGAATCTTTAATGAATTAAAGTATATATCTGGTGAAAAACACACAAAGCAATCTATTATACATAATGAGATTCACCTCCATCCTTTACCTGAACTAAAACTCAGAATACACCAAGTGTTGCTCAGGAAACAGAATAAATTGTCTGCAAAGGAGACAGAATATTGTAGCCACATGAATGCAAACCAATTAAAATGAGACTTTATTCCTTCATGTTAAAAATATTTTCCTAAGACCTTGCTTTATATAAATTGCCTAAATTAAATAATTCCAATATAGCCAAACATTACACTATTTTTTTAGATTTTAGAAATCTGAAATTCTTTCAGCTGAATTCCAAGCGGATGTGAACTAAAAGAGAAAAGGTTTAGTCAGTTTGCAGTCTGAATCACAGGTTTCATGTCTTTGTTGATCAGAATGTTTCCAATTTTGTCTAACTATATTCTGGATAGTTTTGTGGTCACTTTTTGGTCCAAACTGTATCAGATAATAAAGGATATTATCTACTGGGTGCAAATATTAGCAGTACAGATGGATTTTTGTTACCATAACAGTAAAAAAAAAAAAATCGAATACACTTTGTTTAACTGAGAGAAAAAACAAAAAAGCAAACAGGAGACTTATTAAAATAAACGATTATAGCATATTTTATGTTTATAGAATATTGTGAATACTATCAGGTTGAAAATACTGATGAAAACTTGTGTTTTCAGGTCTGGGACCATGAATGTTGTTGAAGTAAGGCAAGGTCATTACAGAATGATACACACCTGTGAAAGTTGCACTTCTGAAGAATCGGCTCACTAAAAGCAGACTACATCTGTGCATTTATCAGTTCTGTGTACCGTTACGCATGCTCTTGTCGCCAACATGACAAATACTGCCAAGTCAATGTTTAAATCAACATAAATTTCGTGGTCATTAAGTCTGCTGAGTGTAGCAACACAACATAGCTGTTGGGGAGGATGTGGGTCAGGGAGTTAAGCCATCCGCTGCCTTGTAGTAAAACCGTCCTCTTTATCTCTTCTGTCACACGGTTATGTAATGACACAGTGTGTATGTGTACAGTAGGTGGGAGAGGACCAGCATGGGGGTGAGACAGGATTTCTGCTGGCTTTGCACTGTGTCAGAGCTTTTCCTTGTGTTTCTGTCTGCTGTGGCATCTCAGTCACACAGAAGTTACCAAAAGATTTAGCAAAGCATTTGAGAACTGGTGGGTGTAACTGGAATTAGAAAAACCATTCATCTCTCAGCTTGAAATGTGATAACTTTACTCAAATGTCTGCTCAAGATTCGGGTCAACATTTACAAGTTTAGGTCTGACCTGTGGTCAGAATTCAAAAGCTGGAGCAGCACCGCTCAGCTTGAAGTCTTAAAAGTAAAATAATTTTTAAAATATAGGATTTTAAAACATTTATATATATAATCAATGCAATTGTCTTAAATTTGCATTAGAAATGAGTAAAATGTTGAACCAAATAGTCTCATAGTACCCCATAAAACAAAAATCAATAATTATTTATAGCATTTGAAACACACAATAACTCAAAATTAAAGGCCAATTCAAACAGTGACACCACATAATTGTATAATAGCTCTAAATAAATTGATTCTTCAATTAAAGTAAAAGAGCAAACACAAAACTTTAGTTTTACATGCTGTAATTTGCATTTTCTGCAGCAATTACTGCAAAAATACCCCTCATTTTAACAAATACACTTTAATTAAGGTAGTCAAAAGAAGCCTCATGATGATTAAACTACATAACATTCTGAACATCTACATTTAGTTTACTAAAAGGTTTAGCTGCACTATTTTTATACATAACTAACTGTTTACCATCATTCCTAATTGTGAAGTTTGTTTAGAATACTCATCACCTAATCCTTTAGTGACGTTATTAATTTAGATTTTGTACAGATGTCTGACATTTGTTTATATTTTGTGGCGTGATAAACTTTCCCTCAGGAGATCTATATTGTGTCTAATTAAATCCAAGGACTGACCAGACACAGGTGGACGTTTAAGAGCAGGATCTGAGTTTCCCTTTTCATTCCCGAACCATAGAGGCACACATGGCACGGCAACAACTGTCAACACACCATCCCTAGCTGTCAAAACGAGCGGGAGGCAAAGTGTCTCCCCCTGGCGTCGACTCTGCGAATGCACACCACGTCCAAGGCCTTTCCCCGCCTTTAGCAAAGGGAAAGTCAACAAAATGGTGGCGCCGATACAAGTCACGTGACTTCTTTGTGCATTCGGGCGCCGTTTAAATGAAAGCGAATTGATAAAACACGGCTAACTAATAAAATATCGTCACTTAACGAGCTTATACCACCACCAGTGCTGGAATGGTTTAGTCAAATTCGGTATTCATCGAGATCTGTCGTGTGCACGAAAACAGCAGACATGGCGGCCATTTTGCACAAGCTTGCGCAGGCAACATAGTGGCGACCCTCGATATGAATTCACTGTCAAAGTAATCCACCAGCAGTATGAAATAACATACCGATTCCTCTTCTTTTTCCATCCCAGTTGGCATCTGCGGTACTGCCCGGTTGATAGAAGCATATTCGTGCAGGTCCGGCAAATCCTCGCAGCGGAAGACGGGCAGGGGCTTACAAGCATCCAACGCCCGTGCCCGAAACGACAATTTACTCATTTTTATAATAAAAGATGCAGCATAAATCTATTCGATCTGCTTAGATTAACAGCAGGTCTGCTTCGAGTTCTCATGGATGAATCTGTGACGGTCTCAGAGTCAGCCGGTCGTTTGAGGGCAGGTTTAGGTCCGTAGCAGCGCGAACAGAGCCGGGCGGGCCCGGGTCTCGGTCGCTCTCTATCGGTCTCTTTCGCTCCTGCGCTCCGCTGTTCCAGCCCGGTTCAATACGCCATGGCCAACATGGCGGACATTACAAACTCATGCAGCTCACCGCTCGCTCCGAGCGGCCCAGCCCACTCGATCACGCAAACAGCCATTCCCACGCAGTTTCGCACGCGTGCGCGCTCGCGAAACCCTTTGGGTGAGAGGGAAGGAGGGGAGGAGGAACTGGATGCTGATGAAAGGATGTGAACTTCCAGGCTCGGGAAGTTCTCATGTTGTTTTTATGACTGATGCTATACGGCATCATTACATTACATTTAAACGTTTGAATATGAATCAATTTTAACTTTACAAAAGGATGCGTGTGGATGTTTTTTTTTACCCATTTACACCAACGTATAGTATTTTATACTTTGTTATAATTAGCCACAAAAAAGCCATCTATGCTGGATCAAATAATTCAAATTATTTACATGTCACCACCATGTGTAGCGAATACTTATTTACCTACAATTCTGTGTGCAAAAATGGTAAAGTGCTACATAAATGTAAACATAACCCTTTGAAATACAATTAAATTATTTTTAACACATAAACATATATATAAAAATGGAAAAGTGCTGTAATCAGGATTTAACATTAGAAAGGCAAATAAATATGATGGAAACGTTTGTAAATGTTTTGTAATCAGTAAAAAAAAAAAAGTGATTTTAAAGTTATATGGAAAGAAAACAACTTTCCTGTAGTCCTAAATAAGAATTTTAAAAAATGAAAGTGCAGAATAACTCTTATAAATCATCTAAATTATCTTATGAAGACCCTATTATTCAAAATAGCTTTTACTTTGTTTTTTAATTGGTTTTTAACCATCTTTACTCATTTGTTTTTAATGATCTTCATCCATTTTTAATGATCTTTGTAATGACCATTATTCTTTTGTTTTTTGTGCTTAAATCATGCTTTAATTTTGTTGTTTTTGTCAAGCACTTTGTGACTTTTTTCTGTGGACGGTGCTATAAAAATTAACTTTACTTAGTAAATAATCTATAAAAGTTACAGGATGAGTCACATAGATTTACACCTTGTGAATATACACCCACTGACCACTTTATTAGGTACACCAGCTAATTACACGGCAGCAACTCAATGCATTTAGGTCATCTAGGCAATTTGATGACGTTCAAACTGAGAATCAGAATGGAGAAGAAAGGAGATTTACGTGACTTTGAATGTTGCATGATTGGTGGTGTCAGATGGGCTGGTGTGAGTATTTTAGAAAGTGCTGATCTACTGGGATTTTCACCCACAGCCATCACTAGGGTTTACAGAGAATGGCATGAAAGAGAGAAATTATCCAGTGGATAGAATGGGCAGGCTGGTTTGAGACAGATAGGCAACAGTAGCTCAAAAAACAACTTGTTACCACCAAGGTCTGCAGAAGACCACACCAGGTGCCCGGGGCCGTTACAAGGTATTTGGGGGCCCTAGGCAGGATTGACTGTGTATGTGTGTGTGGGAGGGAGGGACACACTGTTTATGATTGCAAAACTTTTACCAGTTTCTTTTACCAGAGTACCAGTTTCATGGGGATTACATGAACTCTTCTTCCAATGCAAAACACTAAAAGCTACTTTTTTACATTCCTAAAGTAGAAACTGCAATTTTAACACAACAAAATTTAATTAAAAAACTTACATACACAACTTGTGTGCTAATTTGAAGTCTTCACAAAAGTTACAACAGAGAAGCAAACAAGATATTAATAATAATGCATTGGATGGCGACCCTCCGGTTACCAGACCGGCCACTCTCCCAACTGAGCTACATGCCGCCCCAAGATGAAGCCTGGATGACAGAATATTCATGCTTCCTTAACACTCCTGCACATTCCGATGGCCCATCATCTGTGCAGATGGTGATAACTTTTACAAATGAAAGGCAGCAAATTTCCAGTGATTGAGTTGTTGATTTCAAATCAAGCAGCCATTTGGCTTAACTTTAGTAGAGCTGAGGGGGTCTAAAAACCCTGCGAGGTCAGACACCACAAATTCTACTTTTTAAAGACAGCTTCAGATTTCACAAACATTTGTTAAATTGTTGTTAAAGTGTTGTTTTAAAATAACAGTTTCCTTAGGATTACAAGAAGTATTATTCCAATACAAAACAGTAAAAGCTCATTTCATTCTTATATTTGAAAGTGCCATTACCTGCTACCTGCAGGCTGCAGTTAGCCACGGCAGCTGGAAACATTTGCAATTATGAAATCAATAATGAAACTAGTATTTAACACAACTAAATTTATTTTACATTTTTTAGTGAAATCTGAAGCTCTCTTTAAAAAGTTGAAATTGTGGTGTCTGACCCAGCAGAACTCCCAGGATTTTTAGACCCCCTCAGCTAAAGTTAAGCCAAATGGCTGCTTGGTTTGAAATCAACAACTCAATCACTGACAATTTGCTGCCTTTCATTTGTAAAGTTATCACCGTCTGCACAGAGCACAGATGATGGGCCATTGGAATGTGAAGGAGTGTTAAAGAAACATGAATATTCTGTCATCCAGGCTTCATCTTGTTTGCTTCTCTGTTGTAACATGTATAGGGATGGGTATTGATAAGATTTTTACGATTCCGATTCCATTTTCGATTCTGTATAACGATTCAATTCTTTATCGATTCTCTTATCGATTCTCATTTGAAAAAAAAGAGAACAAACAGATCTATTAGCTTCAAGCTGGTTTATATCTTATCTTTGAGTAAGATACAAGTTTAGAAGTAAGATGACCTTATACATCCAACAGTGAGGTCTTAAGAAAACCAGAGCCTAAGGTCACAGGGTGCCCAGAAAAAAAAGTTTCTAAGTATAAAATAATAATAAAATATTATTTTCAAGATATAACATAAAATACAACATAAATTATTCTGTGCAATTCCACAAGAATGTAACATTTCAACTCTCTTTTTAAAAAGGATCAGAGCTGAACACACAAAATTACATCAGCCAGCAACAAATACAACTCAAGTCAAGTTTAATGGAATTGTGCAATTTTGCAACCATCAACTATGGAAAATTAACAATTCTTCTGCAGAAAAATGAGCATATCTGCTTTTTCAGGAAGGATACCTGATCTTTCTGGACTTATTGTGTTTCCAGCTGTGGAGAACACCCTCTCAGACAGGTGGAGCACATAGGGCTGTGCGTTATGAGGAAATATTTCATCTGGACGATAGAAAATGTCTACTGTCAGATAAAAAGCTCTCTCGTTTAAGCCACGATAGAAGTTTTACAGCATAATGCACTTTACGGGATGTTCATGAACGCACCGCGCAGCAACACATAAACAAACATGGAGGCAGACGGTAGTGGACGCGTTTTAGACCAGAGTCAACAGGATAACCAGCTAACTCAAACCGAGGAGCTTGTAACTAAAAGAGGGACAACTTCTGTCTCATGGATGTGGTTTAAATATAAAAAGACCGACGTGGACCAGACAGCAGCTGTTTGTAAAGTTTTCCGGCTCTCGGTCCCAACAACGGACTCCGACGCCACTAAGATATATTTCATCACCTGCACAAAAACCAAGTCGAAGAATACAGAGACAGTCAACGACCAAAAGCTGCAAAAGCAGCGTCGAGTGTTGGAGTAAGAGCTCAGAATAAACTCCAGACGCTGATCAGGTTTTTACCTGCAGCACGTCATGTAGCGTCGAGCTGAGTGGAATGGAAGGAAGGAGGAGGTTACTGCTGCTGTTACCAGGTACATCTACAAAGATATGGCTCTAATCTACACGGTGGAGAAACGTGAGTTTAGTGACTCGTGGTGACGTAGTTGCGTCGACTGGAATTTATTTTATTTTATTTTTTGCGCCGACTGGAATCGATAAGGGAATCGTTAGCAAAAATGGCAAACGATTCCAAGGGATTGAAACACTGGGAACCGGTTCTCATTAAGAACCGGTTTTCGATTCCCATCCCTAAACATGTAGGCCAAATTTATCCATGATCACTTACCACTGTCATGTTGTTTCTTTTCTTCCTCCTCCTTACACTTTTTTTTCTGGCTTCCGGACTATAAGTTCGTGATAGCTTCATGCTGTTCGCTCAATCGCCGTTTTCAAATGTTGCCGGCTGCCACGGATTTTCAAAACATAGGATGGCCAGGGAGCAAACTTTCATGGCCCGTCTTTCTCGCGTCTTGGCTAGAAGTCGGCTGAAGGAGGATGTCTGGGGAAGCGTGACACATGCGTGCCTGCAGCTGTTGAGTGGGGACGAGGTGGGGGTGAGGGGCAGCGCGCTGAGTTCACACAGTTTGTTACTGCGTTAATTTCTTAAACAGTCATTGTCTGGGGGCCCCTAACCAGCTCGGGGCCCTAGGCAATTGCCTGGTTTGCCTGTCCTGCTGCGACGGACCTGCAGGTGTCACTGCTGTCAGTTAGGAACAAGAAACTGGATCACCAGAACTGGACCAGAAGAGATTTGATAGTCTAGATTTCTGCTGCAACATTCAGATGGTTGGGTCAGCATTTGGTGCCAATATCATGAAAGCACGATCCATCCTGTCTGGTATCAATAATTCAAGCTGCTGAAGTGTAATGAGGATGTGAGAGTTTTTCTTGGCCCCCTTTGAGTCCCTTAGTACCAACTGGGCATTATTTAAACTCCACAGCCTACCTGAGTATTGTTGCTGACCATGCTCATCCTTTCATGACCATAGTGGACCCATCTTCTGATGCTACTTCCAGAAGGATTTTGCTCCATGTCACAAGGCTCAGATCATCTTTAACAGGTTTCTTGAACATGGCAGACTGAATGTGGTGAAACGGGAGATTCACATCACACATGTTCAGCCAACAAATCTGTAGCAACTGTGTGATGCTACCTTTGAACCTATGACGTGAAATATTAAAAGGTTCCAACTGTCCAGGTAAATTATTTTGGGAAAAGTGTACAATTTTACTACAAAGGTTGCAGAAAAATCACATCTGAACATTTTTATATGATCACAGTTAAATTAAATAAACTGTAATTTCTAAATTTAGGCCAGCAGCTCTTGTTGAATTATACCACAGCTGATTTTACTTTGTAATTATTTTAGGCAACAAGTGAATAAGCATAAATATTTGAAATAGTTCCCAGAAACAAACACAACCGAATATTCTTTAGAAAAAGGTTAAAGACAATAAAGACATGAGTTAAAGAGAAAATACTAATATGAATCTTTGCTGATTTGATCTACCTGTGTTCGGTGTGACATTTATTCTTGATGCATTTGGTAAAAATGCAACAAACTATTAATATATTTTTTTAAAGACCCGATTACTGATATAATACAAAATCAGACAAGGAATCAAACGGTGATCTGAGACCTGTTTCCCAACAGAAATCACAGTTTGTATGGTTGAGCTATTATTAAAGTACAGCATGTTTTACATATTATCTTTGGCTGACCCAACATTTGCAGGGAAAACAACAGAATCAGAAATGGATGCTCTAATAACTTTTTAGAATTCCTTGACAGGAATCTATTAACGGCTGTGCAGAATCAGACATGACATTAAATTTAACACAGCTCATCAAACCGCACATGAAAAGCCTGGTCCACAAGGAACAAACAAATCAATAGAAAAACCCTGGATTTAATGGATATCTGTCCTTCAGGGGAGAAACCTACAAATGCATGCTTTAGTAATATAGAAACGTTTCTGTAATGTGCTGTTGAGAGCTTACGCCAACACTGGACGCTGCTTTTGCAACTTTAGCTCGTTGACTGTCTCTGTATTCTTTGTCGTGGTTTTTGCGCAAGTGATAAAATAAATTTGAGGTGTTGAAGTCCGTTGTTGGGACCAGGAGCCGGCAAACTTTACAAACAACTGTCGTCTGGTCCACGTCGGTCTTTTTATATTTAAACCACATCCATGAGACAGAAGTTGCCCGTATTTTAGTTACAAGCTCCTTGGTTTGGGTTAGCTGGTTGTCTTGTTGACCCTGGTCTAAAACGCGTCCACTACTGTCTGCCTCCATGCTTCTTTATGTTTTGCTGCGTGACGCGTGCATGCCGTAAAGTTCATTATGACATAAATTACTGCAGTAAAACTCCTTACCTTACGTAAACGATGGAGCTTTTTACTTGACGATAGGGCTGTCGTGGTTGAGGAATTCCCCCTGCGGTGAGTCAGGGCAGCTCAATATTGCGGTGTGCAATTTTATTGCAGCACTTTATTTATTTAGCACATTTCTTTGTAAATTACTAAAATAAAATAAAAATAAAAAAGCGCCCGTTTTGTTAAAATCAAGTATATAAAATAAGATTAACCTGATGCGGTTTCAGACAGGATCTGAGAGGGGTGACAACATTTCCAGCGACACTGAAAACCCTCTCAGAAGGTGCGCTCGTTGCGCAAATACACATGTAGTTGCGTGCGACTCTGGAGAGCAAAGGGAATCACTCTTGGTTGTTACGCCACCGTGTCAGGGGATCAGGGGTCGCGTTAACCGGATTTTTCCGGTATTTAACCTTTTTTTTTTTTTCTTTTACTCTGACGGAAAGACCTGAAGGGCGCCGGTCATTCTGACAGGTTTGCGCGCCATCAGACTGTCATAGGCAATCACTGAATTGTCCCCACTAATAATTCGAACTAAGGATGCAGAACTAGCGCTGCATCTCCACCAACCAATACCAGCAGCCCAGACTGAGGTTCTGCTGAGCGCAGACCTGTGATCCAGACGTCCTGCGCTCTGCAACAAAACACTGGTCCGCCATCAGGTGTCAGACCTGATCCGCTCAAACGCCCCTATGCAATCCGGTGCTCAGCACGCGATCAGATATGGATTAATTACACTTTCTGTTGTAATGTGCACTGCTCTCAGAGTAGCGTTTATAAGCTGTGGAGGCTTGTTGACACGCAAAATCTGCTCCACGAGCCGAGCGCACATAGAACTGGACCTCAAACACTCCCTCACGCGAGGAGGTCCGCATTAAACATCAGCACCAGGTTTTCCCCTGAGTATCTCAATGAAAAATATGTGAACCCCTCATCTCTCTCATGATCTCATAATGAACGTTAATATTATACGGTAATCATAGTCCCGCGGAGCGCACAGAGCTGCACCTGCTGCTGCGCTCGACTCCGAACGGAGTTTTTAGAAATGTCTATATGATGACTGACTGATCGACTAATTTAGAGTCTAATCCTATGGGTTTATGTGCTAAATGGGCCCAGTGTTAGAGTAATAATGCTACTGAAAATGTAATTATTATGATTTTTAAAATTAATAAGTGACGGATAAAAATAGATTATGACCGGATTTTTTAACCCTGTCAGTCAAAAAGACGGAAAACTAAAAAGTCTAGCGCGACCTCTGCAGGGGGTTTTCATTAGGGTCAATGGGTTCCTCCTTCAGGTAGCGATTGAGCTCCAGCTTGGCTCTAACTCTCTTTGGGACAAATGCAGAAGACGTGCTGGTCCGTGACTTCAGCAGGTCTCAGAGCGGTTTTTTTTTTTTTTGCCGCTGGTGGCAGCACTGTCTCCGCCAAGGATTCTGGCTGGGCTGCAGCTGACGCACTGGCACCGCTCCCTCCATCTTCCATGTGTACGATCTCCTCGATCAGCGCACACTTTACCTCATCATCGTCATCAGTATTGTCAGGTGCGGTAAATGCAGTGGCCCGTCATGCAGCGAGGTAGGTTTCTTAATATCGCGATATTTCATTTGTGCGGTTACCGTGACAGCCCTACTTGACGATAGACATTTCCTATCGTCCTGATGAAATATGTCGTCATATCGCACAGCCCTTCTTTAAACTAGAAGAATTTAAAAGTTTTGCTTTTGTAGCTATAAAAAAACAAATCCAGTGCGTGTTTCTGACCTCAGAGGAAAGTAGTTTTTTGTTACACTTTATAAAGACCTATAAATAATGTAAATTTGAAAGGGTTGTGTCTAAAAATATATGAATTTAGATGCTTTTGGCTGCCTGGTGTAAAACAGCATTGTGTTTCCTTTTTTGTTGAATTAAACATAAAAAAAAGGCAAATTCTTTGACAGAACAACAGTTTTCATAGATGCAGCCGAGTACGTTTTTTGAGAGAAGGTTGGTACTAAAAAGTGTCTAAAGACGCAAAAACTTAAATGCTACGTTACTCTATCAGTAAACCAATTATAGGTCTGGTAAGTGCCTTAAATTTGTATTGCTGAAATCAGCCAGATACAAAAATGCTGCATTTAAAATTAGCTAAAGAAAGAAAATAATAAAATAATCATAAAAACAAAAACAACTCTGATATTCAAAAAATAGAGACTCATTACTCATGACCACAAAAAAGTAAAAATAAAGTTTGATTTCTTCAAAACTAAATATAATGAAATGAGAGATGACAGAATGTTTTCACAGTAAGCTGTATAATACATACTAGGGGTGCGCAAAGCAGCTGGTATTTGTATTTGTTGAGGGGGAAAGTATTTGTATTCCATCATAATAATTATGGAAAATGTAATATTTGTTTATGTTTTTCCATAAATCCAGCAATGAACACGTAACAAAGAACATAATTGAAAATAAAATAAAATAACATAACAGCCATGACCTCATCCATGGTTAAACTGTTAGATAAATCTGTGTCCCTGTTGGACAATGTTTCCCATCCCATGATGCTGTTGGAGAACTGGAGCTCCTTCAGTGACAGGCTGCTGCATCTTAGATGCAGGAAGGAACGTTATGGTAGAACCTTCCTCCAGCAGCTGTTAGATTGTAGAACCATCACTGCTCCCAACAAACTCAATAAGTTTTCATCCCTGCTGTTATTTTTATGCACAAATACTTGCATGTCGTTCAAATCAAAAACCCTATTTAGTTTCACACTTCTGTAAATCAGTATCTGAGTATGACATTTAAAATTGTGCAGTATTATTATTGTTTTTATGCTGCTATTATAATTTTGTGCTAAAAATTATTTTAAGTATTTGGAAAAAAGACATTTGTTCCTTTCCGAATACCGTATTTGTATTTGGCACCACCCCTAATAGAAACTAGGGCTGCAGCTATCGAATATTTTTGTAATCGAGTACTCTATCGAATCTTTTTTCGATTAATCGAGTACTCTAATAAATTACATGTATGTATGTATATATAAATATACATTAATATGCATACATATAAATATATATGTATGTATAAATCACATGTACAATGTATAAATCTGAGATAAAATAACAAAGTATTAAACATTTTTTAAATAAAAAATAGATATAAACCATGGTTTTGTGGCATATAAGTGCATTTACTATTATTACTGGTATTTATTGCTTACCTCTGAACTTTCTGTTATGTCACTGTCTTCCCCTCACACACCTTTTTTTCAGTCAGACTGAAGTGACAGCGCTGCAGCAGCAAGTTAATTCCATACGCAATGCGTGGCTTCGACTAATTGCTGGAATGCCTGTTTTTTGCGGCACAAATCTCATAGCATATGTTTCATTTTGCTCTGTTCCTGTTTACCTTTCCAAAATGCGGCGACACTTTATAGAGTTTTTCGGAATTTTTAACCCGCAACTCGCTACGCTGTTTTGACAGGGAGGGGAGGGGCTCTCTGCTCCTCTGTCTCACCTGTGTCTCCACCCGTGTAGCTGCGCAGGCGGATAAATGAAGCATCTCAGTACCAAAGTCGGCACCGTGTTTTTTCGCTACCAGTACCTACCGACATCTTTCAGTCTGTGCCGATCTAGTACTAGTAGTAATAGTACGGCCTAGTTGTACACCATAGCTTAAGATACATTTAAGTTACATTTGCTACTCGCGTGTGCATTCAGTGCAGTGTGTATGTGCGCCACTTATTTCGGTCCGGGTGAAACATGACCCCGGGCGATTGCAAAGCCATGAATTAATTAAATATGAATTAAACGAAGCCTCGAGGCAGAGAATTTGC
This sequence comes from Callopanchax toddi, assembly GCA_006937965.1. Lineage (NCBI taxonomy): Eukaryota > Metazoa > Chordata > Actinopteri > Cyprinodontiformes > Nothobranchiidae > Callopanchax > Callopanchax toddi. The sequence continues at coordinate 938,494 of SSNR01000131.1, forward strand.
CTCGAGGCTTTTTTGTACTCGAATTATTCGAGGTACTCGAAGAATCGTTTCAGCCCTAAACTTCTGGCCTTGTAGTTGTCCCATGTAACTAAAGAGAACTCTGGTTTCTTTCATTGTGACACCGAGTTGTATGGAAATGGGAGCTATTTTTCTAAACTTGTAGTGACACAATGCTAATTGCACTCACCTGTGGTCTTGACAGTCGGATATTATTGGCCAAAAATGGCACTTTTTGTGTCTTTAAATTCTGAAATTTTTTGTACTCGAATTATTCGAGGTACTCAAAGAATCGTTTCAGCCCTAATAGAAACAGACAAAATTTTATAATAATAAACTAAAATAACCTGCAAAGTTGAACATGGACTCCTCCAGGCTCTCATGAATGATCCAGAAGTGAGAGGCAGACATGATAATTATCCATTTGGGAGCAATGTGTTCGAATCTGACGTCCATAATGAAGGCCTGCAAAACACAACACACCAAGAATTACAACACATAACGTTAAAAACCACAACATTTAGAGTAAAACTTGTCCAATGTAAATAAAAGCATGATTAATAAACCTAACAGGCACAATACAGGACTGTTTGTTTCAGCTTTCATAATAATTTCTCCTCTCTGGGCAACTAACTACAAACAAAACCTCTGTGTTCGTCGAGGACAAACTGTTGACTTTAATTTTGTTACTATCTAAAAAAGTATATCATTGTTACTAGTCTTATTTAGCCTGTTATTTGAAAATGGCATTCCCTTAATTTCTTAATCCATAATGCCACTGTAATTACATCGTTGGTGTTGTCAACATTATCTGACATTGCCTTTAAACAACATGTTTTATTTACAGATTTTAAAAATTATACTAAAGATATCTGAATTCGTTTTTCTTTTAATTTTGGATATATATCCAAAATGGAAAACCATTAACAGTAACAACAACATTGTAGACATCTAAAATGCAATTTTCCCTTTGTAAGAATTCATAATAATAATAAATAAATCTAATTTTCCTGCTAGATGTGAAGAATGTACTTGTAGATGTCTAGAAAAGACTATTATCATTTACCCCATGAAGGACATCGTATGAGATATCTGTTCTGTTGATTACATTTGAAATACTGGTAGTCTTTATGGTTAAGAAAAATGAATTTTGGATATCATACTTATTAAATGACAAATCGGCTTACCACATTACACAGACCACACGAATTTAGTTTGATACTTGGTAATCCTACTTACTGAATAAGGACGCGAATTTATTTCATTTAACTACATTTTAACATGTACAATAAGCTTTGTTGTTAAAAACATGCTCCCCCCTCCTCCTCCTCCTTCTTAATGCCCATAGATGTGCAAAATAAAGGAGGACACGACAGCCAAAGGGGATGCAAATATTTGTTTGGTCATGCGGATGTCAAACATGCGCCGTCGTGAAACATCGATACCCGTTTTACTAGTCGTTTCGACCCCCAAAACACCAGACACAGCTGTTTGCACAACGAACAGCGACACTGCAGCTAGCTTAGACCAGTTACCCTGACCCTGCGCCATTTACCATTCAGCTAGCAGTTTGATGACAGAAAACCAGCAGTTTTCTATTAATTCAAAACCAACCTGTCCACTGTCGGACCCCTCCTCACGATATCGAGTCAAAATAAACTACTTCAAGTTCGAGTTTCAGCTTACCTGCTAATATCAAAGCCATAAAGGGGGATTGTGATGATGGTAGTTCCTCTGGTTGTCATACTAGCTTCGATGCTAATGCTGGTTAGCTCTCTTAGGGAACCTGACATGGAAAATATTTTAAAGTCTTCTAATTACAAAATACGGTTAACTTATTTTTAAAGACCACTGACAGCAAAACACTGAATAAATAAAGCGATATCGAGTTGCTAAAAGTAATCTTAGATAGTTAGAGGAGGTTTCGAGCAAAGAAGAAGAAAAAAAGATCCAAACTGACCACCAGGCTACTTTGTGATTGGGTGATGGCTTCAACCAATCATGCGCGGAGAGCTCGAAGAGGATGAGCTCATTGGTCCTCCCCTCCCACCCTATAATAATAATAATAATAATAATAATAATAATAATAATAATAATAATAATAATAATGATGATGATGATGATGATAATGATAACAACAATAAGACCATCACATTTAAACAAATGACTACATTATTAAATATTAAATAAATAAATAGATAAATAAAATACCTATAAGCAAAGCAGCAAAGGCAACACATAGAAAAGCCCCTAAAAATACACTGATGAATGTCACATTTATTTTCTGTATTCTGATTTGTTATATAACCATCAACCCCTCCATCCCACATCACTGCCCTTTCACACAAGTCTTGTTGCAGGGCAGGGCTGCCTCTGCTGCTTCCTCCTCTGATGCTGTGCTGGCTGCACCACACATTTTTTATGATCAGACACAGTTGAAAGAGAATGCTGCATAGTGGAAGCATATGGAGTCTGCGAAGCCTCACCACCGCCTCCCACCATCCCACTTGCTGTTAAAGCTGCACGCACGCCTCTCCCCAAAGGCTCCGGGAGTGGAGGGTGCTTTGCTATGATTAATACTGCTTTGCTCAGCCCTCTGAGCGAGGTCGTCAGCAGTCACATGTGGACTGTCAAAATAAACCTTAATATCAGTTTTGATTTGAACAGTCTATTGTTCCTGTGTGCTTACATAATTAAGCCCACTTCACTTGTAAAGTGGTTTGCTTACACTTGATGGTTGTTGAAATTTTAACAGCTTTAATATTAGTATATTTGTTAGTTAAATTCACAGTTGTCTACTTTAACATGCCTGGTTTTTTTTTTTTACATTGGTGTCAAAAATAGCATCCTCTATGACTGCAGAGAACTAAATGAATTGCAAATTACTTCATCCCTCTAGGTGAACACTTTCCTCTGTGATCATCTAGAGGGCAGTGGAGACCCGTGTAAAGGCTCCAGCTTCCACTGGAATTACAATGCATGAAGCAGACTGCTCACCTCACTATCTCTCGCCTTCTGAGACTGAAGTTACACAGCTCTGCCACTCGTCAGCATTCATGTGAGATTTTTTTTTTTTTTTTTTTACATATGCCTTCAGAAATATCAAACAATATTTAATTAGCCTTTGTGGATTTCGTTTTTTTTTTAATGTCAGAACATTAACTTTGGATGTGTCCCTCAGACAAGTAACCTTTTATTGAGGGAGCAGCAATTTGTGTGCACGAGGTGAATGCAGCGAAGGGAAGAGTTCAGAACTGTCAGTCTTGGCTGAGATCAAAGGAGAGTAAGTCAGACATCAACATCCGCTTGCCTCCCCACCAAACAATTTGGACCATCTGCTGACAGCAGTTCGGATGAAGGATGTTGTTTCATTGTGTCTCACAACAGGAGGCCTGATTGAAAAGCAGGTCTTGTTTCATGGCTGCTATCAATGGTCTTTATATTTTGAGTTGACAACTAAGATAAAACTTTTGTTTGATAGAGTTGTTTCTTTGTGAGAGTTGAAACAGGTGCAGGCTTTTAATGCTTTTATCAAAAGTACACATCTTAGGGAAAAGAGAGGGGAATTTTCAGCCACCTATACATCATAGTGGACTTTGTTCTCTGCGTTTGACCCATCTATGAGGAGCAGAGGGGAACTGGTTGATGATGCCCATGCAGGAGGCAGTTGTGGGTTCAGTACTTGCAGCACATGGTTTGGGCTAAACCCAGGTCTCCCACACAGTAGACAGCCTCTCATTTTAGAGAGGATCCTTTGCCTTTACTCTGTTTTCCTGCTGCTTCTGTTCTAAATGCGCAATTTTTAATGTGGTAGTTGTCAGTGTGTCCATGCAGAAGTGTCACCAAGACAAATTCCTACATTTATTGCACACTCTCTGACAGACAGCCACTGACAGATGGATTTGTTTGGGCTCACCCTGTTCCTGTGTCTCTGCTCCAGCTCTATCTAGAATCTGGCAAACTCCCTCTGGTCATATTTTGCTGTTGAGCAGTTTCCATAGCAGCAACGAAGCCAAACCCAGCACCACAAACACAGACTGATAGCGGCGAGGTAATCGGAATCACATTAGAAAATGATGGGCATTCTTGACAGACAAAAGAAAGCTGTGGCTCTTTATCAAATGCTTTTTCCTTTCAAGTTGGAATTAAGTGTTCTTGATTCAGTCTTGTAGCAGGAAAAAGTTACTTTCAACACGTGCTATGAAAAGGTGAGAGAATACAGCAACCATTTCGAGATAAGTACTTATTGCTTTTGTTATAAAAGCCCATACCTCTAAAGAAAAATTGATAGTTTGAAAAGGTTATTCTTGGAAATCAAAGGTCTTGGATTTCTAGAAATACAAATCACGCGCCACCTTTCAGCCAGAGTTTGAAACTAAGTTGATCTTATGTTGACGAACGATGGAGTTATTATTATTTTGGTCAAATTTTGAAAATATAATCTGAGCTCTTACTTGACCTTTTAGCACTCGTGCCATGGAGTATAAATGACTCTGAGCTCCTACAATATCCAACTTTATCCCAATATTTATAAAAACTGACTGAGTTATAGCTATTTTTGTGTTGGCTAAAAGTGGAGACCATCTTGAACTGGTTTGGATGGGGATGACTCCAGTTAAACGCTGTCCCCCACAGGATATGGGTTCATAATAACACCCAAAATGTTAGCTCAATATCTGTAAAGTTGATCAAGGTATTGACATTTTCTTTTCTTTTTAAGATAAGCTAGCTGTGACGGCCATCTTGAATGGGGTTGACTCTAAAAGTTAATCAGTTATAGATGGTTCAATCCCCAGCTGCAGCTGGGTTAGATTGTCGTTGTGTCCTTGGGCAAGACACTTCACCCACCTTGCCTGTGTGAATGTGAGTGTGACTGTGTGTGAATGTTGGTGGTGGTCAGAAGGGCCGATGGCGCAGAATGGCAGCCTCGCTTCTGTCAGTCTGCCCCAGGGCAGCTGTGGCTACAGACGTCTGTCGTAGTTTACCACCACCGGTGAGAACGACTGTGTGAATGAATAATGCAACTCTGTAAAGCGTCTTTGAGTGACCTGAAAAGCGCTATATAAAACTGATGCATTATTATTATTATTATTATGTATACCAAATGACGACGTTCTGAAAATTTAAATACAATCTGTCAAGTGGTTCGAGTCAGCTAGCTATCAGACACGTGATCGACCCCACAGGCAAATGGTTGACTTGATGACAAAATTTGAAACAAAGATCTCACAAAACCAGTAAGAACTCAAAACGACAGTAGCGCACCAAAGTTTATCCCAACATTTGTAAAACGGACTGGCTGAAGCCATTTTAGTGTTCTCTAATGGTTTTGGTGGCCATCTTAAACTGAGTTGACCCCAGAAGTGAATTAGTTGTGGATACATTTAACGATGACTTTTTGAGAGTTTCATTAAAACCCACTCATTGGTTCGTGAGATATTTCACTAACAAACAGACAAACACACAAGAGGCAAAATCATTATCCGTCACCTTTCACCTTTCAGTGGCAGGCGAGGGACAAAAAACTGTCTACTGCACTCATAGAGAAGGCTGTGCACAGGATGCATTCTGGGTAGACATTACATCCAAATAATTAGGAAGGCACTGAAAGTAGAAGGACAAGCATCACAAAGTGTGTCGTTTCAGAGATGCTGAGGAAGGAAGGATGCTGTTTCCAAGCTGATCCCTTGAAGCAGTTGTTATTTCAAGTGCAGGTGCTACTATAGCCCCCCCCCCCCCCCCCCCCCCCCCCCCCCCCCC
>SSNR01000131.1:944260-1024260 GCA_006937965.1 Callopanchax toddi
CCCCCCCCCCCCCCCCCTGGCCCCTCACAACCTTGTCGATCCTGAAGCTGACATGGCTCCAAGCTGTGAGGGCTCTCGCATTTGATCAGCCACAAAATCTCAACTCTCACACAAACACCTTGCACGCCTTGGGATAGTGTGACAACAGCGCTTGTGTTTACCTGGAGCTCTACAATACAGTACTCATCACAGCTCAAACAACAGTATTCAAACGCCTGTCTGTCCTTAGTGGGCTGGGCCTTTTCCTGCTTTTCGACACACAAAGAAAATCTCGACCTATGATCTGCGAGCCTCAGTGAACTTCTTTGTTCAACTCAGAAACATAAGCGCGTCGCCCGTTTCCTCCTCTAATACCGAACTCCAAATTACACTTGTAAGGAAAACCAAAGCTAAAACACCTGCCCGCGTGCTTCGCACTCTGCAGCGCTTGTTGCCATAGCTACACGACAGGTTGTATGGGACCACGTCCTTTTGACATGAGCTCTTACATGCAGGGCTCAGTAGGACCCAGAGCCTCGTCTCTGCAGCTTTGGAGCCTAATAACCGAATAAAGCGGTCTTTGTGAAGCAGTCACACACTGTGATGCTGTAATGCTTACACATAAGCTCACCTAGAGGGGAGCGAGGAATTCTTCAGCACAATTATTATGCTCCACTAATGAGGTAATCATAATTAGCATTACCACCGTCTTTACTGCAAATGACCGCATGCTAACAGCAGCACTTACACAATTTACCACACGGAGAGCTTGTTACGCTGCTACACAACTCGTCACCTGCTCGGTGGGAGCACCTGCACACCCCGTCCGTCTCCCCCCCACTCCCGCCTCTCCTCGCTGTGCCTTGGCCTTTGGCCCGGACAATGTGAGGTATTGTAGATGTGATTGCCTAGCGGCGGGTTGGTGCTCCCCATAACTATCTCAGCGGCCAGTGCCTGCAGTCAATAAAGCAGTTAACCTCTTAGGTATGAGGAGGTGTCAGCAGGCTGCACACATGTGGCTAATGGCCAGTAGGAGGAGAGCTTCTGCATCACTTACAGTGTATACAATTATCTGCAGGATGTGGTGCAAGTTGTTGGAAAATGTTCCAAATACATATTTTTGAAAGATTATTTTTTGGGGGGACCCTGTGGCAAAGCTACAATATACTCAACACAGATTATACTCGACCAGCTGATTTATATGCTTCTCTTTCTGGCAATGCTTTCATGCAGCGCTGCAGAAATGAACTTGATGTGATTTTAAAGCACGGGGTTCGGATGAATTGATATAAATAAAAGGTTGTAAAGATTGAGGGCAGAGCAAAATGATTAAATCTGTTTAATCTGATAGCCAGAAAAAGCAGACAACACCTTGGTTTTTAATAGTGAATGTTATTAGCTTAAGAATGAAAAGGATGCTGAGCATTTAGGCCACTTTTTAGCCATAGTTTGCTAAGCAAGGGATGCACAGAAATGTATTTGTGATGTTCTCTAAAAAAATGAGTTATTTATTTCTGTAGCTTGAGATAAAATAGGTTGTTTTCTTGAGATAATGGTTCTACAGCTCATTGTTTTTGTGTAAAAGGAGCCATTTTTCTAGTGAATATGAGTTATCTGAACATTTTGAGATAAATGAGCTTGTTTTTTGAGGTAACAAAATATCAAACATATTTTGAGAAAACAGTGCTTGTTTTCCGGAGATAATGAATAATTCCATTCATTTTATAAAGGATAACAGAGCTAGTTTTTCCTCAAGAAAACACATTTCTGTATTATACCTCAGTAGTTACAGACAACAGTTAGTTTTTTAAAACAATTAGTCATCTCAATACTTTGAGATAAACTATGTTGTTTTTTCTGAGATAATGAGATATTATGTCAGTTTCTCTTTAGGTAAAAAAGTATACTGTTTGGAGATAAAGCTACTTTTTAAAATTCAAATTATTTTGAAACCAAAGAGCTTCTTTCCTTAAGAGAAGTGATTCATGTTATTATTTTGAGATAATGGAACTGAATTTCATGAGACAATGAGTTATTTACCTCATTATGTTGAAATGATTACTCAAGATAAAGAGTTACTTTGTTATTATTTTGAAATTGAACCCGTTTTCTTGAGATATTAAATTATTGGTCAAATAATTTTGAGATATTTGCAGCTAATATTCTTGAGATGAGTTATATGTCACCGTATTTTGATATAAAGAGCTTGTTGACCAAGATAAGTCTTTTATTTAAATATTTTGAAATAAACCAGTTTTTATTTGTTATTATTTTGTTACATTTATAATATTTAGAGATCACAGTGCTAGTTTTTACTGCGATAATGAGGTATTTGTCTAATTTTAAAGATACCTGAGTTAGTTTTTCTTGTTTGAAATAAAAATAACTTCTGATAAAAGTAAATTATCTGAATATCTTGAGACCGCTGCTTGTTTTTCATTAGATTTTGATGTCATGTTGAGAAAGTTTCATGTGATAATTAATTTTCTCAGCATTTGAAGATGCAGCTGTTCTGATCTTATTTTGTCAAGATGTTTTCACCTTATTTAGAGAAAATAATGAGTTATCTTCTTATTTTGAAACAACAGAGCTACATTATATTTCTCAAGATAAAGTAATTTTATTTTGAAATAACAAACATTTATTTATTTATTTCAATATTTTGAGACGTCCACACCAGTTTTCTTGAAATATAAAATTATTTATGTCATTACTTTCAGATAAATATTGAAAGGTTTTCTAAAAGTATATATTTATCTCAATATTTGGAGATAACGCTGCTCATTTTCTCAAGTTATTTATTTATATGGATGTTCTAAAACTTCTGCTTGAGAGAAGTGATTCATCTTATTTAATTGAGATAATATATACAGTAGTATGCTTTCTAACTACAGTGTGTTCTTATTATTTAGAGAGAACAGAACTTGTTTTCTTGAGATGTCAAAGTTGCCTCATTTTTTGAGGTAATGGATTATGTTTTTAAGTTATTTACCGCAATATCATAAGATAATAGGCTCTTTTGTTGAGATTAACTAGTTTTTCATCTCATTATGTTTTTTTATCTATAAGTTATATATGCTTGTGTCAAATCAAATTAATCAAAATTACAAAATAAAACTAGATTGTTTCTTTCAACATGATAGAAATGAAAGCTTGTGATTTTGAGAAAACTACAACTAAAATAACTTATTAATGGATTTATAAATGACAGAAATGCCCATAAATATTTATTTGGAAATAATGTTAAAATTCCAAAGTAGTCCAACACAAATGTTATTGTTGATTTTACAGAGAAAAAAACAACCAAGATTGTGAATGTTCTTCTAGTTTCTAATCAGCAAAAAGGTGGTTGACAATGAACTATTCTGAACTACACAATGACTTTGTTGTGAGGTGTATAAAAATCTGGTGACATCATGTTCGCATAAAATTCTAAAAAGAATTTTGCTAAAACCTTGTGAGCAGCTGAATTTAATCTGTGGATGTCTACGGACAATCTGCTTTATCCTAAAATGATTAATTGTCAAGCATTCTTTAAACATTTAAAAACAACAGTCCCTTAAACACAGTCACAACAGGTCAAAATCACCTGATTCCAGAGCATCATGAACCTCCGCTGCATTCCAAAATTAACCTGGGTGACTCATACCGATGCATCATACTCCCTTGCTGTTATGCTCTCAAATACTTTGTTTTCAGTTTAGTAAACTGCATTCACCAACTACTGTGAATAACCACCTAAGCACCAAATCAGCAGAAACAAATAGCCAACAACAACAACAAAACAATCAAGGCAACACAAAGAAAACTCAGTGATTATTTTGATTATTGCATAGAGTCCATACAACAGTTATATTTCCTGATCAAAAGGTGAAAGTGTTTCCTCTATGTTTTATTTGCAGCCTGATGTGTTTCAGAATCAGATTTAATGTTGTTACACGCACAAGGACTTGGGCTCCAGCTGCTGGTGCACTCAAGCAGAACAATTACCCACACCTACTTTGCACAACTAATATTCAGTAAACAAGACAGACCGAGTCCCCGTGAAGCACTTTTATAGAATTTTGTTCTGTTTTCAAAGTGAAACATCAAATTGACCTCGTTTTCTATACCTGTGATTGTGGCTCATTTCTATTTGAAAAGATTAATAAAATAAAATGTAAAAAGTTTGTCTATATAAAAAAAAACCATAAGAAGACTTGGTAAAACAAAGTATATTGATTTGATGGTATTAGTAAAAAAAAAAAAGACTAAATTTAACCCAAATTCAATCCAGCGTAGGCAGACAGGACTGTTAATCTACATTATGCTGAGATTATTATACAGTCTAATGTAGTGGTTCTCAAACATTTTAGCTTCTGATTCACAAAACTTCAATGCCAAATGCTTGTGACCTTAAATATTGCTAGTTAAACTCTACAAATAAAAAGCTGAATTTTAAAATCTATTTATCACATTTGGCTTTTACATCAAATATAGTAAAAATATTCAATAAAGATTTAATGATCATCTCCAGACAGAGCCACCTTAAACTGCTGATAGGCCCCAGGGCTAAGAAGGTTTTAAGTTCTCCCCATATCCTAAGAAAAACCTCCTCCCACTTCACTTTGCCTGATCAAACACAGAGCACTCCATTCAGCACCATGGACAGCGACATGGCCAGTATGGCTGCCAGTGATGACTTGTTTCTGACATTTTCCCAGGTTTCTTTAATCATAGAGGCACACGCCCCAAAACCATCAACACAGTCTGACTGGTGAACTCATGGTCCAATGGGAATTCATGTGGGTCACTTGTCATTTGGATCAATCAGCATCCACAAACGAACAAATGAGATGATTGACAGAAAACCAGAAAAACGATAAAACAATGTTTTTGTTTGACCCTGAAATGATAGGTCCCTGAACACCGTACAACAATGTAACTTTGACTATAAATGACTTGAACCTGAGTACTATAACTTTGAATTTGACAATATGAAAGGATAGTTTTAGCAGTTTTCCAATCCACATTTTTGTAAGTAGTGTGTGAAGTTTCCACATGAAACTAACAATATGGTTTTAAAGAGTTTTTTTTTCAATAAAAAATGTGTTTAAAATGCAGTGATCAGTTTTATTGTTCAGCTAATAATGCTCTCTATTTTATATATGCAACCTTCTGACCTACAAAGCAGTTTCACTCAGAAAGAGAGCAAACATTTATACTGATTTGAGACAAACTGCTGTAAAAGAAGAAGGTTGTTTTGCATATTTATAAGAATTTTTCAAGTAATCAAAATATGACATTGTAATAACAAACAGCATGCTACTGGTATAAGAAGCAATTTAGTGTTGGTTATTTATTTGAGTCATAATGAACCAACAACCTTCTGTATTTTAAGGTATTAAAGACGCAGTTTGATGCTTTATTTATAATTAACTGGGCAACTTTTTATACCTATTTTCTACAAAACTGACAAATAAAAAACAAACAATCAATCAAAAAAGGATAATAACCACACTGAGGAACATAAAGTGGAATTTAAAGCAAAAAGGAATCAAAACGCCCCCTAGTGGCTGACTGCAGCATGAGTTTAAAGCCCTGCCCCTTAATGTAAATGAATGGGACATGTTCCTGACAAAACAAAACATTTGCTTCAGGTGTTGATTTTTGTACATCTCACTTTGCTGCTGCATAGTCCAAGAAATCATTAAACTATATTTACCTGTATTATTATTATTGTTGTTTAAATAAACACCACGATTGTGTGGGTGAATATTTCCAGCTCCACATCTCGAGCCAAAATACATGGCAGCGCCTGTAAATGAGATATTTAGCTTCACTTTTCAACAGAAAAGGTTTAGGGGCGTGGCCTATCTTCATCCATGTCAATCATTGTTTCAGTGGCGGGTGTTTTGCAACAAAATGATATAAAGATTTTCAGGAAAATCAGGTAAAGTGGTAACTTTTTGTGAAAAATTGTAACACAGCCTTTTTATTTTAGCACCTTGAGCTCATACCATCATATGTCTTTGTTGGTGGCTGCAGACATAATTTGAACCTTTATCTTTTGTCTGGAAGGATAACTCTGAGGCAGGGGAGACAGGTCAGATGCAAAAAAAAAAGAAAGAAAAAAAGCAGTGAAAAACAGCCAGGCATGAATTTATACGAGTAATCAGTAGTTAGGCATGCCGTCCCTCTTCCCTCCATCGCTCTCCTCCTCCCATCCCTCCCATCTAACAACTCTTTCTGTTGCTCATTTGATTCAATCTCTCTGACAGACCTTCCACTCCCTCCAAATAGATAAATAAGTACCATTCAAAGAGGAGCGACACCCGCATCTTACACATCCATTTTCAGTCTTGGGTGGCCATTTACCCAGACAGAAATGGATTAATAATGCATCCATATTCACTCCACGTGTCAACCGCATGGACTGAAATGAGGTCAGGACACATAGCGCTCTTGTGAACATAATGAGAGACCTGTATGGGTGGTTAACACACAGGTTAAAGGCTCACAGGCAGAAGAATATCGTTTCACCGCTCTTTTACCAACCGTCCACTCAGTTTACACCCACTGATGCTGAAAGCTGTGGTTTGAATTATTGCACAAACTCTCCAGCTGCTTTCCACAAAGGTGTGTCTGTCAGCATCTTCTTTACTCGGGGAACTGTGCTGTTGATTCTGACCTTTAAATCTCTGTTTTTGACTTCTTTTTCTGCAGCAACTCAAAACTCTATTTCACCGCCAGGATTGGAGACGGGAATCAATTTAATACGGGTTGTAATATCTGGTCCGTAAACACGGTACTCTCCATGGGACTGCAGCAACCCAAAGCATGCAACAAACAGAGGAAAAACACACATCAATGTGAAAGCTTGTTTCGTTTAGCTAAAGCTTTGCCCTTTGCCTGTGCACATAGATATGACACACAGAAACGCTGCATTTATGAGGTTCTTTTCCTTTTTTTTTTCCACAAAGAAAAGTCTTGACACATGTTGAAACCTTTTATGTCTTTGTAATTTTACCTTCCCTTGAATTGTTGCTGATGTATTCTTGACTTAATATTCTATTATTATGTCTCATTAGCATTCAAAGTAAAACTGCCTGCCACTGATAAAAGACGTTTTTAACCATATTTACGTTTGTAGGCAAAATATGTCATAAGCAGATTTGAATGAAAACATTACAATGACTGGATGTACATCTACAAATGATTTACTTTAGGAGTCAGTCAAATCCAAGATGGTTGCCACTGCTAATCGACATTAGCAAACACAAAAACTAAGTAAGCTTAGCAGATATTGAGCTAAAATTTGGCGAGTGCTAGCTGCACATCTCTGCCTCAAACTTTGTAATAAAAGTAATCATATTGACAACTAATTAGCCTTTTAAGTCAGCCCAATTGAAGATGGTACCACAGCTAATCAATGCTAGCAAACATAAAAAAAAACTAGCTAGGTAATTTGAAAGATATTGAGCTAAAATTTGGGTGAGTTTGGCTAGTGCTAGCTGCATCTTTACCACAAACTTTGTAATGAAAGTAATCACTGGATACATATTGACAACTAATTAGCCTTTTTTAAGTCAGAGATTATACCACAGCTAATCAATGCTAGCAAACTTCAAAAAATAGCTGTAACCCAGTTAACTTTATAGATATTGAGCTAAACTTTGGCATGTTAGTAGCTGAGAGTCAACACACACTCCAAAATCTACACATTTTGCAAGGTCTTTGTTTAAAATGTTGGCATTAACTGCTGAAGTCAACCCATTTTAAACCATAGCTAATAACGTTAGCAGGCACAAAAATGGATACAACTCGGTTGGATCATTTAACAGATGTTGAGCCAGTATTTGGTGTTTTAGTAGCGGACAGTCATCCATTCACTCTTAGCGCTAAACCAAATATTTATCATTAAGTCTGTTAGCAAAATCAAATGGATTTTAATGAAACTCTCAGAAAGTGATTATTGAATGTAAACCTTCAACTAGGAGTCAATCTACTCCAAGATGGTTGCCAAATCTAACATTAGAAAATTAGAAATACAGTAGTTTTAACCTAGTCAGTTTAATGGATTTTGAGCTGAATGTGGTGTCAGTCATCCACTACACCAGGCTCTACACATTATACACAATCTTTGCTTAAAACTTTAACAGTTGGACTCAACCCAATTCAAGATGGCCACTAATCAGCTTTGGCACACACAAAAATGACTATAACTGAGTTTAACTGATATTTTATGTGTTAGCTGAGAGCCGTTCATATCACAAACTCTGAGCGCTAACGGATCTTGGAAGATTGTATGAGACTGAGCAAAATGTTATTTCCACGATTTACCCCAAACATCTCTAAATATAAATATTATCACCCCTTTTTACTACTTCTTCTTAGAGAGCACCATATCATTTTCCTTCATCTGCAGTTCCATCAGTATGCAAAACAGAAATCTGCTTCTCAACTCTAAAAGTCTGCTCCAAAATTATCGGTCACCCTGTTGGAGCTCATTCTGCTCCATGCAATCAGCAGACTATTAAATCAGCTCGCGGAATCCATCGCACGTCCTCTTCCCAGTGTTTGAGTGTCCTCCCTCAGGACGCCACTGTCCCTGGAGCAGCATTCAAAGGAGGAGGACAAATATGTTCAAAACTGTGCAGTTTCTGAATTCCTCTTGTCCTGTAAAACTCATCAACCGAGATCTGGACATGACATTCATTTTACTGGTTACAATTATATCTTGTTTTATATATGAACATTTAAATCTTATTATGAGTTTATATTTTAGAAGTTGAGAATACACTAAATCAGTGAATGTCTTTCTTGTTCATCTGTCTGTGTAGGTAGCTTCTACTGTGCTTTTAAATTGAAAATGAACGCTGTTTTCTTTCAAAATAAGAGCACTGACATGAAATGCATTCCCATAGTGAATGCAATTCTTAATTATACAGGTTAATTATACTGAGCTTTTCATGCAGGCTGAACATGAAAACAGTATTCTACATGTATCTCCAGCTTTGGATTCTGACAGTTTTTTCAGGCTGAAACGCTAGAATTTGAAAAACCTCGCAGATCTACGTCACAGTGCGAATTTGCATACATGGTCTGGCCCATCTTGGCTGGCCCCGCCCTACAAACAGGCCCGAATAATGCACAGGCTATGGCTTGATATGATATATGGCCAATCAGAAGCGAGGGTTGTGCATATCATTAATAATAATGAGGAAACCTGCTGTTTCAAGCTGAATCAGCAAACTTCTGCATCAGAGAATAGAAGCATCATAGCTTTTTTCTTTATAAAAATGACTCATAAGGCATTGATTTACACTAGAAAACACTGCAAAAGTATAAAAAATGAGTAAACCACACCTTAAATATAAATTAAATCGTCCAATGCAGATTTAAAAAAAACTTTTTCCTCGTTAGTGTGAATGTCACATGAAATAAGTGAAACTGCTGATTTAAAGGAGATTTTTCTCTTGTATTGAAAAGTGAAATATTGACAAGAACATTTTTCAATTACTGAGCGAAAACAGGGTGACCAGCTACTGCCGAGTGGTTATAACGTAACGTTACAGGCAGAAAATAAAAAGTGAAAGAGTCAAAGTGCTTGTATGTGCAACTGGCAGGCTTAGATTTTGAAGCGTGACAAACCCGGCTGAAGGAGAAGACTTGTGCTGAGATGTCATGGTGCGTGAGCTGCTGCAGTACATCAGTCCACGTGAGAAGGAGCAGAGCAGAGTGGAGTGATGTTACAGACTCACAGTACAAAATGTACCTCCATCCAAACAAGCACCGCTTTCTGTTTTTGCTTTTATCAGACTCGGGAAAAACATCTTGAGATTTAATTTCATAGGAAAACCTTTGGGGGTTCGGAACATGCTAAGGTCGTGCTACAAAAAAAAAAAAAAAAAAAGGATGCTGGCATTCTTGTCTGTGCACGGCAGTTTATTGCAGAGCATTTTGTTTGTGGTGAATAATTTGATCGGGATGACTATCCAAGCAGGCAAACGGAGGAAGAAATCCCACACCAAAGCACCTTTTCCAGAAGAAAAACGCTGTCCAAGACTATAGAGCCTCTCTGCAGAGTGTGTGGAGGTAATTTTATTTGTTAAAGTTCATCCTACTGAGTCTTCTGTCTCTACGATTTCTCAGAGCAAAGCTTAGCCTCAAACTTCAAAGCCCCATCCAAGAAATCTGCTAAATATTTAGCCCTGGCATTTGGAAGCAAATGAATGTCAGCAGTGCGTCTACATCCTAGGCTTAAATACATTTTCTTTGTTTAAATATCACTGACACCAATAAAAAGAGGCACAGATAAAGATGACACTGACACTTGAAGTAAATGAAGTTTATTATGTTAGCATTTTTCCACAGATGAACACAATCAGAAAGGGATTTACATTAAACATGTATAACATTTTATAAAATGAAGTAATACAATAGATAATGATGAAAACAAAACAAAAAAATTCAATATCTACAGTAAAAGCTTGATTGAAAAAAACATTGTATATTTGTTCAATTAAGGACTTTTATTGTTAAGACAAAAACTTTAAGTTACAACAAGGATAGAAGTGCTTTTCAAATGGAAAAATACAGTTTCTGACCAGTTGTCCGGAATGGTTGCCCAGTGTCTCTCAGTGCGTTTACATGCACATCAGAAAACCGAATTATTGCCTTAAATCGACTGAAGTCGGCTTTTTAAAATGCATGTAAACACGTTAGTCCGGCTGAAGTCGAACTGGATCTAATCGAGCTGAAGCGGTTGGAGCTCGATTTCATCTGCATGTAAACAACTCAGCCGAGCTAATGCTGGCTGGACGCTCCTCCTCCTGGAGTGACGAGACCGCGGAAGTGGGAATACAAACAAATCAGTAGTAGAAGACGATGGTAGCAAAAACAAATCAACAGCTTGCTAGCACTGGGTACACACTGCATGCAAATTTCAATTTTCAATTTCAAAGAAAATTTTTTTCATTCAGTAAAAACAAAACAAAAACCAAAAAAACACAAAAATGCAAATAAGCATAACCAAGAATGAAAAGGAACAGAAAGAAGAGAAAAACTTTTATTAATATCTGCCCCTTTAAAAAGAAAATAATAATATTAAAATAAATAAAAATAAAATAGAATTTAAAAAGAAAAGGCTTTAAATGAAGATTAATCTGTTTACTGGTCTAATTCTTAAAGGTCTAATTCATTTCTTTATATACTTTAAATATAAAGTCTTTTGTCTTCTTTTTAAACTTTCTAATGTTTTGACATTTTTTTCATGTCGTCACTAATGTTGTTCCATAACTGGACTCCTCTTGATGAAACAGGAGTTTTTAAATGCTAAGAAAACAACTGGCAGTGCGCCGACATGAAAGGGCGCATGTCGCCACCCATCATGTAGCGGATTGGAGCAAACTTCATTTGAGAGTTCGGTTTTCTAACAGACATGTAATCTAGAATAAAGCCTCTCAGTTAATTAACATAAGATCGACCTAGCTTGATTAAGATGTGCATGTAAACAAACTGACTGATAAATGAATTCAACAGACTTCTCAAACCCAATTTGTTGCCTAATTAGTGAAACCAAACCGTCTGATGATCAGACTCTGTTTTGTCAGAATTTTATTGAAGTTATTTTGACTCAAGTAAATTGGACAATTCAGATTCTTTGAAGGAACAGTACAGTTTGAGGTCATCAGCATAGTAAGATATATTAAATTGATTTAAAAATGTGTCCACGAGGGAGTAGGTTTAATAAAAACAGGATTGGGCCTAAAACACGACCCTGAGGGACCCCGCATGACAATCTCAGTTATATCTGAGATGATCTGGTTCATATTATTACTAGAACTTCATTTAGATGTTAACCACTCTAGAGAGCTTTATTATTAAACTCAGAATAATGCAGCATTTGGGTAATTTTTATATGAAGATGAGCGAATATGAATTCTCAACCAGAAAACGGTGGAATGCTTCCTCTGGGTTAGGAGTTTTAGTGTCCTGGTGTCTTTAAGAGGGAACGAGAGATGAGCCGACTGACTGGGGCTTCGTCGTTAGAAACGTCATGCTGCTCAAGTTTTGTCGTGGTAGTTTACTGGTATGGCTTTAATCTCACCCAGCACATGTACAGCAGACAGCATTACTTGTATACAAGTACAGTCATGTACATGCAGAAGGAATTTCTTTGGTCATTGCTCTGTGCGTTCAAAAAAATAAAAATAAAGATGAAGGCAACATAAGGTATAAAGCATACCAACGTTCCATATTAACATCAAGAGATCATTCAAATAAATCATATGAACATCGTAACACATCAATATTAATCATAAAAGCTTCATTAAAACATCTGCATCCACACTGGACTGTGTAGGGGGTGTGGTGGAAATGAAGTGGGACATTTCAAGGAATCATGTCACAATTTACTATTACGGTCCCTCTGCAGAACTGAATCATCAGCTGCTGAGACATTTTACCTGATGCATACAGGTCTGCTTACGTTCCAGCTGTCATCATCACAAGATTTGAATTGTAAAGGCTGAAATACACCGGGGACATCAGCGCTGCGCCACGTTGCGCCCGCGCCATTATTATGATTAAAAACCATTGTAGTCCGTCAGATCACTCACACGAGAATCGCCACAGCGCTAAAGATTCCCACCAGTTTAAATTTTGCGCATGGCGCAGCTGAGACTTGTGTGCCACTGCATTGTGGAGTACTTTATGACACAGATATTACGACGCCGAACGGCTTCTGGCACTCATAAATGTGTTGTCACTTGTTTACAGTATTGATAGCTTTTAACTATTATAACAAATAGCTTACTTACCCATTTTGAAGGATTTAAAGAGTCCCACAACATACGACAGCAGCTCTGATCACGCACAAACAAAAGATCCACTTCCAGCTTCCTGTTCTCAATTCCAGCGTGATGTTGTGACTATCAAAAATAGTCACATAGACATCAAAAACACGCAATTTTACTACAATATTGCAAGCAGCATTCTATGGCGCGCCGCTTCAGGAACAGGTCCTGTGCGCTGGTGTCTCCGGTGCATTTCAGGCTTAAGAACGAGCTCCTGGATGCAAGCAGCTGAAAGGTCGACTGGGCTCGGCCTTAGAAATAAGGTAAGGAGTAGAGCTGCTGCTCCTACTCATCATTTGAGGTTGCTCTGGCATCTGATCAGGGTTTGTCCTCATCGCCTTCATCTGGAGTCTTCCAGGCAGATGAGACCTCTGGGCAGACTCAGAACTTGCTGGAGTGATTATGTATTATATCCTTTCTGGCCTGGGAATGTCTCCCAGAAGGACTTGGAGATGGACAATGGGAAGAGAGAGTTCCCTTCTGGACTTGCTAGCTTTGTGATGCAACATCGGAGACAAATAGATGTATTGATTTTCCCATTTGACATAAACTTCTGTAAGCACCACTTCCTGAAAGTTATTTTGCCTAATTTGCAGCACTTGTTGAGACTCACACCAGTTACCTTTTACTCCCCAACACGAGGAACACTTCCTGCTCTTTAGGGCTTGTCTAAAACCTGTGTGTCTGAAATTATTACATCCAATTTTTCAAATCTGAAAAGTCATAATGATTTGAAAATACACCAAAACGGGAGCCGTTTCCCAGTGGAAGCTTAGTATTCTGTAAAGCTCTCACTCTCATCTATTGTCTGCAGTCTTTCCACTTCCTCCACATAACGCCCACACAAATAAAAAAAAAAGGCAACAATCTCAGTATTGCAGTCCTGCTCCCCGCTGGGCCTCCTTACACTACCTCACACACGACTGGTTGCATCCAGCCCACCCTCTGATGAATCCAGGTTACTGGAGATCCGCCGCCCCCCCGCCGGCTCTGTGAAAAGGCTTCTGTTAGGGCTCAGGATGGGGTCTTAGGTGACGGGAGGGGAGCAGGGCAGGATCTTACAGAGATTTGAGAACTTTTGCTTCACAGCTCTGATGCGCCCCACACAAGCAGCAGCAAAGCCTTCTGGAGTGGAAATTAATGGAGGGGAGTAAGACGCAAAATGAAGTTTTGATAAGTGATTATGTGAGTGAAAGGGGGGAAAGTGAAGAACTAATGTGCTCTCGTCTCCCACTGGCTATCAATTATCCTTGAGCAAAGCGCTTAATCCCCAGTTGTTCCATTGGTGCTGCATAGCGGTCAGTGGTAATAGTAAAGATGATGATGTCGCTCCCAGGTGTGATACTGTGAATGTGACAAAGGAGGTTTCTAGAAGAGGAAAGTCAACTTATAAGATGTTGTAAGAAATTATTTCTAAGTAAAAGTTTTGAATAATGAAACAAATCATTTTACGGCGCTTAGACACTTTGCTCCTGAGTTCTTGGCACTCGGGAGGTGATTCTTCATGACGGGTAGAGCTTCTGTGGTAAAGCTTCTGAAAACATTTCTAGTTGTAAAACTAAAAACATGCATTCTCTTACAATTATGTGTTGTCAGATTTTAAAAATAACTCATGACTATTTTTTAGACCATATACTTTTTAAAAGGATTTATTAGCAGCTAAGGATGAGATCATAGACATTACAAGTTTTAAAATGCTGTCAGCAGTGAAGGAAAAAATTAGGACATGTGGGTCAGGTCAGAACTATGGATCCCTGAAATGTGTCAATGTGGCAAAAGGAGAAGATTTGAAGGGAGCGGTCCTTGGAAACCATGGCAACTAGAACTACAATGATGCAAAAGGTCCAGCAGCAATAGTAGAGAAGTGGAGGGGGCAATGGCGTAGATTTGTTCTGGACAATAGTGGGACCAGGGTGTTAGCAGAAACAGGAAGTGCACATCTAAGTAATCGGTCCTGGTCCCGGTTTAGAGACTGACCCAAAGTTACCATCACCGAGAAAACGCCAGATGGCCAGTCCTCAACCAGACCCAGAGCAGGTGCCATTGCCGTAAGCTGCTCAGTACGGGCCGCGAGGGACTCATGCTGGTCGATCCAGTATGTCTCCTTACCCTGGACGCAGGTCCATCCGCAGACTCCACGCACAGCATCTAGTCCACTGGGCTGCACGTATTATTGGTGGGGATGCAGCGCTATTTCTGCACCCTTGGATCTAATTATAGGTGGGGACAATTCAGGTCACCTCTGTCCATGCTAACTCTGTTCTGAGGTTCTGTAGTGAAATGTGAGCCTGCCTACCAAACAAGGTGACATTGTCCCACATGCTGTAGACTGGTCATGTTTGTTCCTGTTTTCACGTTGCTTAAATTTCCTTAAATTTGATAGAAGTTGTGTTGTGATTTTTTTTGGATAAAATACCTGATGGTGTCCTATAGGTCTCTTCGTATCAACACTGGCAGCTGCTTCTATGAGTTTGAAGTAAACTTTTGAAGTAAAGATAAGCAGATTAGGCCTGCATATTTGTGCCTGTAGAACCAGATGTTTTCAAAATAACCTGAGATCTCAAGATGGGTAGGTTGTGCTTTCTTTGTACTTCAATACACCTGCAGGTGAGAGTCTGTGCACGGCTCAGGCAGATTGTGCACACCATGGGCAGAAAATTGTACGTGTTTAATACATCAGCCTGGTTAAATGGAGAGTCTTACCATCAATTGGACTCTTAGATGTTTGGTAGGAAATCTCATCACCACGCTGTATTTTGGTAGGATACTTGTGTTTTACAGAATGTCAAAATTTAGTGGTCAGTTAAATATTTAGAGCCTGATACATTAAATAATAATAACAACATTCAGTTTTTCCGAGCTGAAGTTATTGCAATATGTATAATTGATTAATTGTAAAGATATGAGTGATAATATTATTACATTTGAGGATAGTACTGATGTTATTGAGGTAGATGTCTTTTGAACCTATAAGGTTAAAATCCATCACAAGTATTTCTAGATTTTAACATATAGATGAATATATGTGTTTAGGTTTGATTCTAAACACATTCTATTTTACATTTAGACATAAATCCTATGTATGAATGTGATTTCTTATGTAATTTGCCAAATGAATTAGGAAAGACAGAACAATTTCTTGAGCTAAACTTATACTTAATTACTTTTAATGCAATACTTCACAATCAGCCACCAACAGAAAAGAGACCAAAGCATGCAGACGTCCAAACAAGATCCTCAGTCCTTTTAATTTAATTTTTCCACATCAAATCAAATCAAACTTTATTTATATAGCACCTTTCATGCCACAGCGAGCAACACAAAGTGCTTGACAGATTAAAATGACCCATACAACCCACATTCCCTCCCTTTCCCACACATAGAACAATTATGACACTCTCCCCTCCCAGTCCACAACCCATTCCCAGGCACACATACACCCACACATACACATAAAAACCACAGTAAACACTATGTTGAGCTCAGATGGCTCCAGTAATGAGCAACACGCCATCAAGTGGGCCCTCTGCCTCGTCAGCTGTAGAACCAGGTCAGCAGCCAACACACCAACCAAGGGCACCCGGGTATGGAGGGTGGCAACCCCCGCCACTGCCTGGGTTAGGGTTAGCTTCGCCGTGGGTGTGTGTCCTGACTTTAGGGATGACTAGGAGACGGCTGCCAGAGGAGCGCAGTGACATCAATCTCTCTGATATAATTTGTCTCGGAATTAGAGGTGGGCATAGATTAATTTTTTAAATCTAGATTAATCTAGATTAATTTTGAAATTAATCTAGATTAAAATGGCTCATTTGAATTCTGCCAAAGGGTTCATAATACCGGTATGTGTGTTCATGAGGCTGAAGAGTCGTGATACTTCAAGTCTAGAGTTTAAGGTTAGTAACAGCTGATCCACTGTTTGGATCAGCTGTTACTAACCTAACAAGAAATACTAAACCTGTCAGAACTTCCCTCAGAAACCCAGACCTGAGTCACAAACCAGAACCCCCAGATGAGCTCTGAGCTCATTTTAACAACCTCTGATGGTTGATCAAGTTATCAGGATGAAACATTTTAACACTAAAACACATTGATCTGTCATCAGAGGTCTGTCTCCTTTAACTTTACAGCTGTTTTCTGAGGCTCACTCTGTTTTAATAGTTTTACTGTAGAAACCTTCTCATCTCCTGACAGTAAAGGATTACATTTAGTTTACAGGTCACCTGATTAAAGCATCAACTCTCTTTTTTACATTAAATAACTTCATGCTGATTTTTTTTAGCTGTCAAAAAATGATTGTAGCATCCAGTTTATCTGTAATGGATTAAATCTGCCTTAAAATGACTTCATTTCTCTACTGTTTATTTCACATTATCCCATAGGGCTGTTTATCATGTTTTTGTTAAATAAAACCACTTTAGGGGATTTAAACATTAACGAGTCTGAAAACTAAAGACAACCCTCTGATAAAGTCACTGACAGATCGATGTGTTTTAGTGTTGATGTTGTTTGATTGGTTGAATGTTCAGCTGTCAGTTATGCTGAGAAACGCAGCACGCGCTGCCACATTCACTTTAACGAGAGGCACGTGCACAGCTGAGGCTGTCGGCCCAAATAACACGTCGGTTCACCAGGAAACGCCTGGAACCAGACAGACAGTCCAGACCTGTTTGATGACTTGGTCGGAGTTCTGCGGGAACTCTACCAAGTTGTTGCCGCGGGTTTGCGACTCGGTCAGCGCTCTGCTGCGTCTCCTCCAACCTGGATCAAGCTCCGAAACGCACGGTCCGGTTAAGGAGGAGGGAGCGTATGCCGAGGTTGGCACGGGCGCGCGGCTCCCGGACGCGCCTCTTTCACCTCCTTGGGTCCAGGTGAAAATTCTGGACCGGAACCGGCTCCCGGTGAAGGAGACACGCCTCACGTCTCCCGAACGCGCGCTTTACCTGGAGCCGCGGCTCCCAGTCCGGGTGAAGGATCGGGTCGGATCCGGGAGCCGCTCCAGGTGAAGCGAGCGTTCGGGAGACAGGAGCCGCGCCTCCTTCAGCTAGACCGGGGGAGCAGGTCCTGCTGCAGGTCTGGACTCCGGAAAGATCCGGGCCAGGATCGGAGTCTGCCATTTGGTAATGCCTGTACATCTCCTAGACCCAGCGACCCAATTTAGATTAACGGCGTTATTTTTTTTATCGCGCGATAACAGTTTCGCGTTAACGCAGCGCGTTAACGGCGTTATCGGCCCAGCACTACTCGGAATTATTAAAAATTTTATTTTAGATGTTATGGTTGGGGTTCTTATTATTGGATAACATCTAAGTGACACAGATTGTTAGTTTACTTTAGAGATTTGGACACTTATACCTCGTGTACATTTGTGGCTCGGCCTCAAAGTTTAGCAGAGCACGGTGCGACTCCAGTAAGGTCCCCTTCCTTTTCCTGTCAGTTTTATCTTTATTATTTTAGATTAAAGGTGATCTTATTGTCTTTCAGAAGGACGTTGGTACCTCTGGGGGGTTTCCAGGTGATCAAAAGGACAACTTCTCCTTGGCACCGGCTGAGTCACATCCCTCCCATATGTGCTGGCCTACTTTCTGAAAAATCCTTTACACACGTTTTGGTTCACTTCCTCTCTTGTATTAAAACCTTTTCTGAAGGAAAAAAGGAAAAAAC
Organism: Callopanchax toddi; assembly: GCA_006937965.1. Taxonomy (NCBI): domain Eukaryota; kingdom Metazoa; phylum Chordata; class Actinopteri; order Cyprinodontiformes; family Nothobranchiidae; genus Callopanchax; species Callopanchax toddi. Next base: position 962,740 of record SSNR01000131.1, read on the forward strand.
TGTTATTAAAACTCTAAAACTAAAATTTGCTTAAGATTTTGTACAAAATAGTTATTTAGAACAAGAATGAACAGAAAGCCAGAGAAATGCTGAATGTCACAATAAAAAGTGTTTTCTCTCCATTTGCTCATAACACATCTGTATTTTTGAAATATGTAAATAGATCATTTTTAAAAGGCAGCTACATCCAGCAATCACAGATGGCGATATTCTCCAAATGCTTTCATGCTTTTTCATTCTACAACCGTAAAATGCCTACATGACTGTTCAACATGAAAACATGCAAATGCCAACATGTGATCTGCCATAAAACGTGTCTCCCGTCACATCCAGTTAATTAACAGATGTTACTCTCAGCAGCATGTGGCTTTAACAGATTTTAGAGCTCTTCACAGTTTCACCACGTTAAATAAAAAGATCTGTTACGGCTATTTAAAGATTACCAATCAAAACACTTTTCATGTCATAGATTTTTATATTTTTGCATGTTTTAGTGAAATTCTTCAATGATTTTATTGTAATTTTATGTAAAAAAATACTAATAAAGGCTCAAGAAATATGAGCTTTCATAATGGATTTGCAAAAGCTCTAATTTTTTTAAGTCAAATTCAAGATTTGCACAAACATTATTGAACAAACTGAGCAGAATAAAATGAAAATGACTGACAAAAAGAAAGGTGTTGAGATAAGGGTCAGATATCTTTCCCATTCCTTTATTTTTGTCATCAATCGATAATTTTAGCTTGAATTTTGGACCAAACTTTGATTTAAATAGATCATAACAATACATAGATAATAAATTATCTCTAAATCCAAAACATTAAAGCATCTCCAAAACAAAATGACTACAGCTAGCTATAGCAGCAGCAGTTGGCTGATCAAATACCCTAAAATAAAGACGCGGATGTTTGACAGCTCTCTGTATTTATCCAGTCACACCAAATGGGTTTGAACAACCTCTCAAAGAAAATCCAAAGAGGTGCTTGGGAGGGGGCGTATTTCTAAGAAAAATGCAGTCAGTATGACGCAAATTGGAAATAGTTTCTTAAATACGTAAACACTCAAAATGCATTTACAAGAAAATAGTTTGACCTGTACTTGCTGATACTCTGACATATGAATAAACCTAGAAAACCTGCAACTCCTGGAAAACCATCATGGTTTCTCTGGCAAATAAAACTGAACTATATGAAACGATGCAGAGGCCAGAAAACCACGTTTGGCTACGTAAGCTAATTTGTACACAACAAGAGGTCACTGAACGTTCTCCTTTTATCACATTCAGTGAGGTACAGATAACAGCTGATGATTCTACATGAATAACAAGGTAATATTATAAAACATGATCCACTAAATGAGTTATCATTGAATGATAAATGACTAGCACTAGCATAAAACCACATACTGCAGTTCAATGTAAAAATCTGTGCAATGTAAAATAAATGGCAAAGGTAAGATGTTTAAATGAGCATTTAGATGTAACGTTTATTGTGGATTTGAGCTGCTTTAAGGAGGCAACAACAACATTTAGCTGCCTTAGCCATTAGCTAATTAGTCATTTCAAGATACAAGATGACTTTATTGTCATTGAACCAGCGTCCTGATACAATTCAGATTGACATCCAAACCAAAGTCTTTCAGCTTTTTAAAGCAAAAGTAAAAAATGTGTGTTTAAACTAAACCCAGCAGTCAAAGACCCCACACACACTGCTCTTTTTGGGCACTCTCACGCAGATAAAACTAATGACATAGCAGCCTATTTCACACATGCCCACATTTACTTTGTACTTGAGAAACAAAAGCACATCATGGAGCTGCTTGTTCTGTGATGTTTCATCTTAAATCATCAACCAAATTACTATTAAAAATATATATATTTTAGTGTTTTAAAATTTTTTAACAATATGTTATTTTGCTCTTTTTTATGTTGAGTTGCTTATTGAAATACAGTTTTTGTATTTTTAGTTTCCATTTAAATACCTGAAATAAACTAAACATACAAAAAAAAGTTATTCAGGTGTGAGATGGAAAATACCTGAAACCATTCTCTCTGTTTTAATATTTTGTTAAAGTGTGCGCTGTCACCACCTAGTGGTGTGGTAGGGATATGTCAGTGTTTTGTGAATGAAGATAATTTTATAAATGGAGAAAATCTACTTAAAAATATATGGAGTAGACAGGCCCTTAAAGGTGTGGTTTACTTAAAAAACACTTTTTTCCCATGTTTTTTTTTTTTCAGTTTATTTGTGTCTCTGAGTTTTTCATGCAGGCTGAACATGAAAACAGTCTTTCACATGGATCTCCAGCTTTAGCTTCTCAAAGTTTTTTCAGGCTGAAATGTTAGGATTTGAAAAACCTCACAGATGTACGTCACAACGTGAATTTGCATACGTGGTCTCGCTCATCTCTTGGCTCGCGCCGCCCCTCAGACATGGGTTGGTTTTGCAGCGAGGAGGAGAGAGGTTGGAGAGCTTCTCGGTGCGTTTACATCCACATCTAAGTCGATCTAGGTCGATTTTCTCTTAATGAACTGGGAGCCTTTATCCTCGTTTACGTGTACGTTAGAAAACCGAACTCTCAAATGAAGTTTGCTCCACTCCGCAAGCAGCAGCACTTCCATGGCTCCAGCAGAGTGTAGGTGGCGACATGCACCCTTTCATATCGGGGTTCTGCTGGTTGTTTTCTTAAAAACACTTGTTTTAAATGCTTCCATCGGACAGAAATTTGCTTCCTCGCGTCCTTGTGTACCCTGCAGTGGGGTTTGTTTTTGCTACCCTCTTCTTGTTTGTAAAGCCGCGATCCCGGAAGAGGAGCGTCCAGCCGGGTCTCAACTGAGCTGTTTACATGTAAATAAAATCGAGCTAAAACCACATTATCTGGGTGCTTCAGCTCAATTAGAGCCAGTTTGACTTCAGCCAGACTAACGCGTTTACATGCATTAAAAAAACAACAACTTCAGTTGATCTAAGGCAATAGTTAGGTTTTTTGATGTGCATGTAAAAGCGAGGGTTGTGCATATCATTAATAATAATAATAATAATAAGGAATCCTCCTGTTCCAAGCACAGCTCTGCATCAGCAAACTTCTGCATCAGAGAATAGAAGCATCATAGCATGTTTTTTTTTTAAATAAAAATGACTCATAAGGCATTGATTTACAAGAGAACACTGCAAATGTATTAAATAAATGAGTAAACACACCTTTAAAGCTGCAATCTGGAGTTTCTGTCAGACGCCACCATCTAGAGGCAGAAACATGTATTGCAGCCTAAGCCATCCTCCCTACTTCTGTGTTTACAGGTGGATTATATCAACACCCTTTGTTCATGAATGAAACCTTTAGCCAGCCAGCTAAAACACATTGTTTTACAATGATCATTCTCACATTAGGTTGTTTAATCACATATATATTTATTTTAAAGACTGTTAAAGACCAACATTACATCAGTCTAGGTACTTTCACACACACTTGCAGATGTGATTGACATCTGTATGTAAGCGGCTGTCTAACGCTATTGGCTAATGCTGATTGGCGCTCAATTCTAATTGCATAGGGATCTATAGGATAAGGGGTGGGCTTAAAAATGACATAATGCCTTACCTTATATCACAGACCAGGGTCAGACTATCACTGATATAGATTTCTCGAAAAATCATACATAATTCCTGAAAGAGGTAAAACTCCGGATTGCAGCTTTAATTTGTGTTTAAGACTTAAACCTGGACTTCTTGGTCATCATGTCGACTTTGTGAACTTGTCACAAAAAGCGGAGACTAGCCGGATTTATATTAGCTTCTTTTTATACCTGGCTAACCTTAGCTATGGACAGATTCTATTCCTGAACCTACGTTTGCTAACACTGCTAACTCTGTGAGGCATTTGCTGTCAGCTTTAGGCAAAGCATTGTTTATTGTAATATAAAGAACTCCTGTATCCCCGCTTTTCTCAACAGAAGGTCGTCAAGCTTTTTGTCTATTCTCTAAGCCTAAATTTGACACTTAAATGAATTTTCTCTTTATTCAACCCCCTTTTGCTTCATTACCACTCTGCTGTATAATAACCACACAGAAGTGAAGTTGGGTCCACCTTCTGTCTGATCACGTCTGCATCCACTCTGCTTTTAGAGCAGAGCCGCTCCAGCCCCCCCGAGGAGATGACATGTGCAAATTTTCCGCAGCAAACAATCGGAGTAGGATCCAGGCTACAATCTAAATAAGAATTTCTGAAAAGGAAGAATAATGAGACAGTTTGCTTTCATTGCATCCACAATGAGAAAAGTATTGACCCACCCCGGGTTCCTGCGGTGTTGTATATGCAGAACAATAACAGGAGAACAGCAAACAGCAGGCTCATCTAGAAAAAAAAACAGGAGGAAAGCAATTTACTGACTAAAATGTGGACCTCTCTTTCCGCTCCAATCATTAAGGTGGAGTGGAGTTGTAATTGCTGTTTAAGGAAAATAATCTCCACACTGAGCAGCTCTGGAAAGACTGCAAATTTGAGCCACAGTGTGTTTAGTTTATACAACAGATGTAAGAGGCACTTACTTCGAACGGATTCTACTTTGTGGAGGAAAACATGCAGAGGAATAAGGTAGTCTTCCCCATTTAGGAGCGACCAGATGGCTGCTCTATACATCCTTTGCAAGATGTGAGCTGGGGGCACTCCAACACCTCTCCATCCTTCTGTTATCTTTTTTCTTATGGCACCCACAAGTGGATCTGCCGGCTTATGTTTCTGGTTTCTGAACAGCAAATGATCTTTTCAAGTAAGGCCAAAGATAAAGAGAATAAGTCCCAGGCTTTTTGCCGGGCGAAGCTGAAGAAAGCCACTTTCTGTCGTCCTCGTCCTCACACGGAACCAGCTTGGTGTTATGAGGAAATGCTATCAACTATCTTTGCTTCGCTCTGCTTTTGCAATTGTTTGGCCTTGCTGACCACAGTGAGAGTCTCAAGACTAGATATTGACCCAGCAGCACACAAGCTAATTCAGTTTCTTTGAGCACATTTCTTGCCCAGATTGCAAAAAAATGCTGCAGCTTTTCTTTGTAGGGAAAGGTTTAAAAGGGATCCAAACTTCTGAGCACAAAGAAGTAAAGAATGTTCAAGGCTTAGAGCAGCTTTATCTATCCACACAGTCAAAAATAAGGGGACAGGGGAAGTGGCTTTTTGCCCCCAAGGGAACAATTAGGACTCATGTACCTGTAGGGTTGGATACTGGACATAGAGTGTACTGTTTTGACGGCCAGAAAGGTACATTTATGTTCCCAACTAGTACTGATTATTCTGAATGTTAAGGTATAATGTCAGGAGACCATCTGTGCTGAAGGGAAAAACAATCCTTTTCTCTCAAACATTAGTCGAAAGTATATTTGAACAAAAATGTACTTGCGTGTATGAGTGCGTGTGAATGTACTACAGTACATAAACGCAGCAGTTGCTTACCTTTCGATTGGGGAATTAAGTTTTTCCTCTACTGTGATTTTTAGTTTAAATCAAACTGGTGAACGCAGTAATCACACAAGGGTTTGGACCAAAACAACTGTGCAAACCCCTTTGGAGGAGGTGGTCTTGGTGCAGTTCTAAATAAGAATTTGTTTTGAGTGTGAGCATGAACCGACCTTGGTCCAATGCAACTACCGAGGGTATGCTGCAAGATTGAGCCATTCGCCCTCTATGCTTTGGGATGCACTAGCTAGTCAAAAACATGCTAATGGCTCATGAGGGTGAACAATGTAGCCACATTTATGTTTAGGCAGGAATACATTGCCCATGTTTTGGACTAGCTTAGTCTCAGAACATACAGTATTTCCTGTATTTACTTCTGGCAGTTCCACCCCAAGTGACCAATAAGCAGTCTGAACATTTCCACGTGCTTTGTAGCGATACATGATGGTTTGCTTGCACTTTTCTCTGTGTGGAAAGAAACTGAACCACAGGAAGAAGGAAACAAACTCACCAACTTAGCCTAGATGTAGAAATGCCATAAAGGTTCAAATCCCTGCCGGGGCAACTTTAGTTCATAATGAGTGAAAAACAAATAAATGATGGTCTTCTGGCACCGTTATTAACATGTCATATGTTGGGGGACCAGAACACCAATAGGAAATGGCTGATTGGAACAACCAATATCTCTAATATCCAAGAAAATGCAGAATAAGCTGTTTTTGTACCTTTTTAGACCCTACGGGTTACGGTCCAAGAGCAGCTACTTATATAATGAGCAGTTCAAGGCGTTACCGTCTCCGTGGCACCTCAACCATGCCCCCTCCTTCTGGACCAATTCCATGCCAGCGTGGATCTTGATCCCTTACTGCTCCTTCGCTTCTAGCGGAGCTTTCACGGCACGACTGTGGCCGCTGTGTCTCGTTGCTTGGGAGGGGTGCAGACCGTCACGCGATCTCCTAGCAATGCCTTCGCGTTTGACTGGTCAATTGCGACAGACATGTTGAGCACCCCTGCTTTAAGGGTATCAGCCCTGTGTCAAGTCTTTGTACCCCTAAATGTACTTTTTTCCCCAAAGAGTGTGTTCATTTATTTTCTTTACCTGCCTCTTTGGTGGCAACAACTTTGACAAATCACAGGGTATGTGAAGAAAACCTACACATGCATTTAGAAAACATGTAAACTCAACCTGCAACTTTCTTCAAATGAGGCAGTATCTTCAACACCATGCAGCCCAGCTTCCTCTATGTCCATCAAATCTAGAGCCATGTGGTAAATACTTCTCTAAAGTAACACACATGATCAAAAACAACAGTAATAGGATTATTTGTTGCACTGTGTTGAAGACTAGAAATGTGCACACAAAAATCCCTGAAGATCAAGCAGCTTTTGCGGTCTGCTCCAACTGCAAAAAGCAGAAGAGACGAAATTAGTCAGCATGCAAGAATGAAATGGACAATAAATTAAAATAATATTTGGTCAGTTGTTCCCTTTTTTGAAAGATAAAGAATAATGAGAGACAGGGCAGACAGCCAAAAAAAAAAGAAAAGAAAAGAAGAAGAGCAGATTCCATTATTGCCGAGTTCTTTTTGGTTTAATTTAATTCAAATTTCTTTATCAGCGAGTGAGTGGAATTTTGTTTGCAGACGGAGTTTGAAATGAAAATGCAGAACAAATCACATCTTCCCCGGCCTTGCAGTCAAACATCATTTGATAACTGCAGATATCGAGTCAGTTGCACCACACAATGAAAACCTTTCAGGGAAAAAAAAAAAAAGTACACACGAGGCTGCAAAAAAACATTACTGACTCATTTTAAAGCAATGTGTTGGCCAATTCATCAAAAAGAAGAAAAAAAAGCAGTGTTTGTTCAAGCGTATTTTAGGAGATTTTCTTTTTGCCCATTGAGTTTGACTCACTGACATATTAGATCCAAAACACACCAAGAGCTGGGCTGTACTTCTGTCAGAAGGGTTCATCCCAGGTCACTGATAATGGGCACCAATGAGACGCTTTAACCACTTTCCAACCACTTCTGATGGAGAAATAAATACAAGTCTTTTGAAACTTTGAGAGTTGGTAGAGTTGTAGTTGAGCTCCCTAAAATAACATAAATGAATGTATTTCAAAGACTATTTTCAAGCTTTCAACCACATCCCCATTTGGTGAAAATTGCTTATCGAGAAAGCAGACAGTTTTTAAGAGAAGGTCTTTGCACCTGGAGATTGGTCAAGAAGGAACTTTCTGGACGTCGAGCTGTATTTAGTTAGGCGAGGACGTCTAAATCTGTTGTTTAGATTGTGGATGGTCTTTGCAGAGTGATGGTGATGAGAGTTTTGAGCATGAACAAAATGTCCTGAGATCATAGTGATTTATTGTTGTGGTAGCAGCACCTGGGTGGTCCAAGAAGTGGGACCCACCCACTTGGTTGTCAGGAATTTGAAGCAGGACTGGCCACACTGACCTCCATGTGTATGTAGCAAAGTGCTAAGATGGTGTGATCGAGCATGCAGTTGTATCCTGATGCGTGTGCCGACTCTGTAAGAGAAGTGGCTAGTGACGGTTCTACAACAAGTCACAGAAAAAAAGAAGCAGTGCAGCTTCACGCATCAGTTTGCAGCTTGGATACGAGACGGTTAAATGTCTCTTGCTCTGACTGCAGCTGGACGGAGGAGGACTGCTGCATGAGGACTGGGCTGCTTTGGGATGTGGCCCAAAACTGCTTCTACTGCCCTTCGAAAATGAAATGTGCTTTCACATCAGAGTAGGGTGACCAGATCCAAACCAAAACAATGTGGGACAAAGAGCATGTTGGTGGGGGGCAATGTGGGACAAGTTATATACTAAAGGATGGTCAAAATTTAAACATTGTACTGTACTTAAAAAATTTGAGAGGGTGCTCGCTGCAGAATCAGAAAGGTGGAGCTGCACCAGGTTCAGCCCCACCCATTCAACCAGAGTCAGCTCCCACACCTCCCCTGTGATTGACCTGGTTATATTGGATTATTTTACTGGGCTGTTAGATCTGAAAACGAGGTGTTGCATCTCCACCGGATCCAGAGCACAAAGTCCAACGGAGATGCAACACCTTGTTGTCAGGTCATGCGTGTGTCTGCGGAGCTTCGTACGGTGCTCCTGGTCCGGCGCAGCTTTGTGCTGCAGGTCCGCGAAGCAAAGCTCCGTTTGGGTCCGGCAGAGCTTTGTGCTCTGGGTCTGCAGAGCTACGTGCAGCGGGTCCGCGAAGCGCTCAGGGTTTCCCCCAGTGCTTTGGCCACCCGCCAGGTTAAGCCACAGAGCCCAAGAGCAAAGCGAACAGCTGCTATCAGTGGCTAATGGCGGCTAACGCTATGAAACAAAGTGGGTTAGTTCGGCTTTCTCTGGTAGGCTCACTGTCTCTCATTGTAGTCCGTATGACAGAAAACGTTAACGTTTCTCATTCACAAACTAATACTGTTATCAGAACATGACTGAAACCCCGAGATATTTAATCAATTTTGAGGATATGTTTTATCCTGAAAACAAGGGGAAACAGGAGGAGAAACAGGCAGATATTCAGTAATTTTCTTGTAAATTCACTCTTTTGCAATAAAGTTAATAAAAAAAGAACAGTCAGTGGGGCAGGGCTGACCCTGGTTGCAATAAAGTTAATAAAAAAACAAGTCAGTGGAGCTGTGTAGCGGGGCAGGGCTGACCCTGGTTGAATGGGCGGGGCTGAACCTGGTGCAGCTCCACCTTTCTGGTTCTGCAGCGAGCACTACTTGAAAAATGTTGCGGAGTATGAAATGTGTCGACGAGGACAAGCTTGGTGTTACAGATTTAAGATAACAATGCAGGACAGTGCCTCAATGTGTGGGACGTGTGAAAAGTAATTTAAATGCGGGACAATCCCGCACAAAATGGGACATCTGCTCACTCTACGTCAGAGTGTCTCCAATAAAAGCAGAAACATCACTAGATTTGTTGCGAGTTGCTTTTAAAAAAAGAGGCGCTAGATGAGTCTTAAAAGCATGGTCTGGAGCATTTCAGCAAGAGCACATTTTTTGAATCCAACATACCACATCCCCTCCCAAAACATCCCTCCCCCCTCCTGCTTTCTATACCTCTACAAGCGTGTCCACACAGCACGTCACTCTCGTTTCTAAAGGCATAAACTGTGCAACATTTTCAGTCGTGGCTCTCAGCTCCTGCTCAAACTGTACAACTACATTGCAGGGTTCAATCATTTACAGCTCACAAATCATGTTCTCACTCTGTATGATGCTCTGATGAGACCTGACTGTTATGAAAGACGTCGCTCTTGAACAGGGAGCTGCATAGAAGCTGCAGAACCCGGAAATGAGACACTCGATCCAGAACAGACCAAAGTAAACACATATCATTTGCCATTCTGTGTGGATAAAAGTGTAAAAATAAATCCCTCAGTAGCCAGGGAATGGATAACTTTTTAGTAGAAATTAGCTCTGACTTCTCCATGAGTGGCTGAGACTGTAAACAGGAAGACACGGAGCGTCCTGTTTGTGCAAAACGTATGCACGTTGACTGACAGCCGACAATGCGGAAACTTGAATTTTATTGGCTGAAAACGGTCGCTGTTCAGTGTGAATTCAAAGGGGTCTGTGGGGGGAAGGAGGGTCTTCAGAAGAACAACAAATGTTGTGGAACTCTACCCATATACCATAGTTTAGAACTGAACTATCATTTGAAACATTTATAAAACTTTGATACATAGAAAAATGCTCCTGACTTCAGCTTTAAAATGCAGCAACCATAGGGTTTGGACCACCCTATACCTAAACCTATGTAGAAGAGCATAATGAGGTCATCATCACGTGTGAAGGAGGTCTGAGTGATAAAAATATTCTAGTAAACATTATGGAATAAAACAAAAAACTTCTTTAATAGAAACTTGTGGCAGATCTCCATTTTGTGCCTTTCAATACTGGGCTGTTCTCCAGAGAGTCCACGCATGGTTCAAACATCAGGCATCAACGATTAAAAATGTTTTAATCCCATAAGACATAAAGTGCTTTGTTTAAAAAGAGATAAACTGGTAATTATGTTTTGCATTATACTTGTATTTTAATCCCCTTTTGGAGCTTTGCTTCCTTGTCACATCATTGTATTACCATTTTAATTTACAGCGTTTGACTTGAAAACATGCAGACTCTGGAAAATGTTCCTCGGTGTTATTTACTGCTCACGTAGCATTTGGGGAGAGAGGAGAAAGCTCTTTATAGCCGTAGTTTAATTTGAACTTGATGGCCTGTCATGAGAGATGTAAATGGCACGTTTTGTGGCTACAGAGGATGGAGGATGCTCGAGGAGTAGCAGCAACACCACATTATTTTTTACTAAAGACATAAAAACAGTTTGCGTTTCTTCTGTTTGGTGGTGAAGATTTCTAATTTAACAAATCAGTTTTTCAAGTAAATCACAACCTTTTTAGATTGGCCTTTAAAAGACCCCATTTTATACACTTTCTATCCACTCTGAATCATTGCTTTTACATCTCAATGGCGAGTCTGGACATGCTAAGAGTTTTTTGGTCATCAGATCCCCCCAATCCCTTAAATGCATCAAAAACTACACCATCATCATATCAGTTCCTCTATCCATATATTTATTTTCATATTTGATCCCTACCCTCTGCATTTACCTGGGCTTGGGACCGGCACAAGTAGGACACTGGCTGATGCCCTGTTGAGGCTGACCTCATCTGTTTATGTTTTGTTTTGTTTTTTGTTCTTTTTTGTGTTTTTTGTTGTTGTTTTTTGTGTTTTTTGTTTTGTTTTTTGTTCTTTTTTGTGTTTTTTGTTGTTGTTTTTTGTGTTTTTTGTTGTTGTTTTTTGTTGTTGTTTTTTGTGTTTTTTGTTTTGTTTTTTGTTCTTTTTTGTGTTTTTTTGTTTTGTTTTTAATTATTTTTGTCTTTTGTGTTTTTTTGTTCTTTTTTGTGTTTTATGTTCTTTTATGTGTTTTTTGTTTTGTTTTTTGTTCTTTTTTGTGTTTTTTGTTTTGTTTTTTGTTGTTTTTTGTTTTGTTTTTTGTTCTTTTTTGTGTTTTTTGTTGTTGTTTTTTGTGTTTTTGTTGTTGTTTTTTGTTGTTGTTTTTTGTTTTGTTTTTTGTTCTTTTTTGTGTTTTTTTGTTTTGTTTTTAATTATTTTTGTCTTTTGTGTTTTTTTGTTCTTTTTTGTGTTTTATGTTCTTTTATGTGTTTTTTGTTTTGTTTTTTGTTCTTTTTTGTGTTTTTTGTTTTGTTTTTTGTTCTTTTTTGTGTTTTTTGTTGTTCTTTTTTTGTGTTTTTTGTTTTGTTTTTGTTCTTTTTTGTGTTTTTTGTTTTTTAATTATTTTTGTCTTTTGTGTTTTGTTCTTTTTTGTGTTTTTTTGTTTTGTTTTTAGATCTTTTAGTTTTGTTTTGTGGTTATTTTTGTATGTTTTGTTTTGTGGTTATTTTTGTGCTTTTTGTGTTTTTTTGTTTTGTTTTTTAGTTTTTTGTTCTTTTTTGTGTTTTTTAGTTCGTTTAGTGTTTTTTGTTTTTTTTTGTGTTTTTTGTTCTTTTTGTGTTTTTTGTTTTTTTTTGTGTTTTTTGTTTTTCTTTCTTTCTGTGTCATTCATCAGTAGCTACTTTGAATGAGGACAAATGGAAGAGAGCGCTCACTCTGATCTTTTTTCACAGAAATATTTTTGAAATTTGTTATTTCTGCATGCAATCGCGTTTGGGGGGCAGTCATGAAACTTGGGGGGGCAATGCCCCCCCCTTACCCATGCCTACATCCAGCCTTGCTTTAAGTGCAGCTGTTGTTCTTCCACCCCCTCATCCAACCTCTAAAGCAAAACTTTCCTTTTTAAATGGGCGAGGCAGTAGAGGAGTTGAGCTTCTCTAAGCCCCGCCCACATCTCTTCTCATTCGTGAGACGTCGGGGGATCTTCAGGGTCTCAGATGAAGGGAGTAAAAAAAAGACTTTTGTGCTCGTTGATGTAAAAATCTACGAAGCAACCGTGCTTTGCTCGTAGCTTCACCATGACTGTTTAACGTTTGTGAGGATGCGCACTCCCGTGGTTTTCAAAGGGTGGGCTTTGGTAGCCTATTAAAAGATCTTTACAAGTTAAATTTTGCATAATATAGGACCTTTAAAACCTCTGATTTTTGTAAATAACAGCTGAAATTTTGTGGAGGTGTCCGTCTTGTGGCATGAATCTCTAAAAAATATATTCACAGACAGACTTAGAGAAAAACACTCCTTAGGGGAACTTGGATTTAAGGCAATTCATGGTTCCAGCATCAGTCAACTGAAGGCCCATATTATGTAAATTCTTTCAATTTGCCAGCTTGTGAGGATTTACCAATGAAAACAACCAATAAGAGTCCCTGAATGCTTTTTTTCTATCCTTCTGTGCATAGACTTTGGGCTTTTTGCCAACACACTCATATTCATGCTGTTTTGGATGAGCTCCACCATGGTTTTGCATCAGTGGTCAACTTAAAAGAATGCTTCATCTATTTTGACACGCATCTCTATGTCAGAGTTATAAATCATTGCCATCTTAGCTGTTGTAGAAAGCTTTAAACATCCTGCGTATTAGAAGATTGGAGCCAGTTTAAAACAGCAGCAATCTGCTTTGGAGTTTGAGTTGAAGATGCCGTTTTTTTAGCTTGCCAACATGGTTCAGAAACACAACTTCAAAATGCACATGACATGGTTATTTTAGCAGATATGACCCCTGGATGCACCGGAAGTGCTAAATTTTTCTGCTGTTATTTCCTAAACTAAAACATAAGAATAGAATTCTTTGTAAATGACAATGTAATGTGATATTTATGGAGGTGTAAACATACTGTTGCGTAGAAGGTGTCAGTAATGTGCTCAGAGTAGCCGACAGCATCAGTCCTCTAGGAATTCATCTCTAGAGACTACCATAAAGGTGTCTGCAGCATATGTTATTTATTTATAGCTTTAACTCAGGAACACACTTCAAAATGAAATTAAATGCCTTTAACATACATAATATGCAATGCTTTTGACTTGTATTTAAACTATTTTGGGGTCAGCCTCATTAAAGTGTTTAACTCTTTGGTCTATAGCAGGCATCACCAACTCCAGTCCTGGAAGGCTACTGTCCGGCATGTTTCCTGCTCCAGCACAACTCAACCAAATGATTAAATCACCTCTTCACCATGTTGAGTTCTGCAAAAGGCTGTAATTAATCATTCATTTAAATCAGGTGTGTTAGAGCCAGGGAGGTGCTAAAATCTGAAGGATGGTAGCCATGAGGCCTGGAGTTATTTTTAATAAAGATTAAAAACGGTTGTTTTTGTCCTGTTTGGTTGTGAAGATTTCTAATTAAACTTTTAAACAGAAAAAATATCAGTGGAAATAAAAAAAATATTTGAGACAAGATAAAACTTTATTGATCTCACAATGGGGACGTTTGTGCGTTACCAGCTCCGTTACACATGAGATCCAAATCAGTTTTTCTTCAAATCGTAACTCTTTAGATGGGCCTTGAAACTCATTACGTCTGATTTTTCCATCTGCTCCATCTGACCATCACTCATGAATAAGACACCAAGGTGTCCATAAAGGACAAATCTTACCTGAAATGGAGACTCACTCCTAACCCAAAGAGAGCCTTCCTGTGATGAACGCTCTCCTGAATCAGATGTTGCTCCGTGTCTTCCATGTGGTTCCACTACTGTCTATTGTTGTCCTCTTGCTTGTTGAAGTTAAAGGCACACTAGGCAGTTTTGGCTTGTTTTTACCACCCTCTAGTGTCCATTTTAAATCACTGTTGTAAAAACAAACTGTTCCTCCACTCACTATGCGCTCATGTTTTCAATCTTTCTTTGTTTCTTTGGAGGCTCTGCCATGATGAACACCATACAATAGATCTCTTAGCTCATATCTATGATGTCTGTGTCTTCAGCTCGCCTGTCCTCAGCAGGTTCTGAGGTGGAAACATGGATTGTCGTTACTTCTTCTCACAAAATAGACCAGAGACTCTGAAGTCGCAACTGTGGTGTTATGGACAGAAGCAGCAGATGGGCTGAGTGACTTTTCATTAACCCTGTAAAGGGTCATATTAGCACAGACTGGTTCAAGGAAAAGATTTAAAAATATAAAAAAGTTACATAGTGTGCCTTTAACCTTCCCATCTTGTGCTTTAGCTGCAAGATGAAATCTCCTCATAGAGGAGTCAGTTATGGTGACCTCCTATGGGAGGTGTTTGGCTTGGTTAGTGCTGATTCCAGTGGCAGGGTTCAACAGCCAAGCTGGACAGAGCAGACGAAGAAACAGCACAGCACAAGAACTGCTGTAAGCGTGAATAAATGCATGCATATAAGGAAATGTCAGTATGCCTGCACACAAAGCCTCTCTAGAAACCCAGTTTCTCTGAAAGCTGTGTCCAGACGTAGTGCCTGCACAGACTCAAAGGCTTTTCAAAGCAAGATGCAAGATTTCAATTCTAACAAAGCAATGAAACTATGATCCCCATTGCTCTGCAGGCCTAACAAGCAGAACTAAACTCAAAGAAAAGCTAAATGTCACTGGGCAAAAGGAGGCTGCATGTCTTAGCTGAATGAAAGTCTGGGAGGTAGGACAGTTCGACTGTATGTGTGGGATCTGGGTGCATGTTTATTCTTAGCCCGCCTTATAGCGTCACAATAAAGGCCTCACAGGTAAGCTTCATTTGGGATCCTTTGCTCTTTGTTAATTCAGACAGCACATTTTTTCCACCTTGTCACGACCTACTCTGACATTCTGGAGCGCTTTGAAATCTGCACGGTCATCTTTCCAGTGGGAGAGGAGGCATCAGAATCATTATCATATTTCAGAATTATTAAATTATGCATCAGTACCGTGGTTCTTTGTCATGGAGACAACACTGTGGAGGCCTGCCTTGGGAAATGAATGACCTTTCTACGCTTCCATCTTTTTCTAAATAAAATATTACTGACATTGAACTAGATCGATGAGGCGACAGGAAAATAAAAGACAAAAAACAACTTGATGTAGAGACAGAAGCATATCAGTGTCAAAAACTACATGTTGTCTGTGTCGTAATGATGTTTCTTTGGAAATTCCTGCAAAGTTCTCACAGTTAGATCACCGCAAAAGTTTCACAGCGCAGAATAAAAGCTAAAGACAAGAAAATCTGTCTTTCATTTCCCTCTCATCCCTGCTTGGACCAAATGGAACTCTTTAGGGAGGTCTTGCTCTATACTTTAATCTCAAAATGCATTCTTCCCCACCGTTTTTTTGTCTCATGCAGAGTAATGACAACTAATCAAGCATGAAATTGACAATTGCGAGAGTGTTGCCGGTGAGAGGAATTCAAAAGAAGCAGGGACTTGCCTATTCTGGCGGTGTACTGACTGGAAAGAAGCGTGTGTGCAGCACAGCGCGGGGTACAGAGCTGCCAGCCGAACGCCTTATGAAGAAAAAAAAAGAAAAAGCCTCTCACTCAAACTTTCTTCTCGTTGTGCTGTTATTTCACACCTGAGAAGCAGGCGGAGTGACAGCGTTTGATTGAACTCCCGCGACTAACAAGTCTTACTTTCCTGTTCATCTGGCTCTGGTGGTGATTCGGTGAAGACTCCTCATTTCCGAGCCACGAAAAGCACACTTGACGGCGTCTGTGGCTATAGCAGATGCCTCCTCGTCCTTGATCTCGAGTGTCGGGAAACAGAAGTTTAGTAGAACAAGACGCCGAAGCTTCCTGGAGGCTGAAATCGTGCAGTAAAAACGCTTTGATGGCACAGCCGACAGGTACCTAAAGTTTCCGTCGCTTCCCTAAACAGGAAGAGACGGTGCCGAGTTTCCTCCCTGGACCCGAGCCACCAGCAGAAAGTTGATCTTCTCCTGCTGTTTTGAACATTTTTCATGTCAAAATGCACAAAGGCTTTATTGTGTTTGGTGGAAGGGGGACAAAGAGCTGGTGTTATACATCACTGCTGAGCAAAAAAATAAATAAAAAAGGTAGCTGAGGAAAACTGAGAACAGAGAGGAGGAGGAGGAGTGGAGGCGAGGAAGGCTACAGGGCTTGGCTTACTGAGCTACATCTTGTTAGAGTGAAAGAGAGGTTCCAGTGACTGTGTTAGCGGCGTGCTACATCTCTACCTGACAACGCCGTAATTGCAACAAATGAAGAAAACGCTACAGGGTTGGATTACGTTAATGTAATCACGAGGATAATACACTTTTGAGTAATGAACTCCCTCCGTCTGGGAGTCTCCGCCTCGCAGTTTGCTCAGACAGCAGCCTCAACAACAACTTTTAAATCTACCTCACTCAAACCATGAAAGGGGGATTGCTGCTAATTCAGGTTAAAGGTACAGTAATCAAACCGTCGATAGCTGGATGGGGGAGAGATTGGGGTTGCCATGCGGCGTGGAGGTTTGTTCTCCTGGTGCTCACTAGGGGGCAGGCGGGGATAAACATTACAGCACTCGTTCTGCTGCTGGGAGATGTTTGGGCTGAAAGTGTGGTTTCACCAACAACAGCAGCAGAATGCAGAGGAGGTTGAGGGGCTATCTGGACAGAGCTAATGAAAGGATTTGCGCCGTGCATACAAAACACGCACATCCACACAGATGCTCTTTTACATTTACAAGCAGATGAGATGTCCTGATTACGTGCGAGGGAAACGATCCCTCCTACATGCAGAGAAGCGACTGAGTGATAAGGTGTGAAAAGCCCTTGAAGCTACTGTCGTTCTTCTTCTGCCCTCGCCGTCCTCTGTTGCCTCCTTTCTTCTCCAACCTCCTCCACCCTGTCATCAATCCCCAGCTCTCCCCCTCCATCCCTCCCTCCCACTGTTCGGTAAACAGATCAGTGCGAGTCTGCACTACATGACTTCAGACCTGTGGAAGGAGATGTGTGTGTGTGTGTGTGTGTGTCTGCTTGTGGTGCAGTGGTGGGAAATGCCAGAAATACAAAGAGACCTGGTTCAAGGCAATGTGTTCGCAGTATCACCTCAATCTTTCTGCTGAAACCCCGACCTCACCCACACACTCTCACACACACAATCATTTTTTTCCCACTCGATGCCGTGTTGTGCTTCAATAAACAAAAAGCTATTAATTTCCATATTGTTAGATTGTAAAGTCCGTTCATCTGCACGAAGTCATTTGTCTTTGTCTTCAGGAGATATTTATAGTAAATTATGAAATACAGTATAACCACTAAATATAATGCAAATTTGAAAATGCAAAGTTCAAGGAACCAAATAACCTGGTTCATATCGCATTTGGTTATAACTGCAGCTGTCAAATATTTTAGTTGAGTATTTTATCAAACAAGAGAGAAACTTGTTAGGGGGGATGTGTGATTAAAGAGTTTCTGTAAGTATGAAAGGAGAAGACAGCGGTGAGACCAGAGATGCTGTGTGGTCTAGATCAGGCTCCTAAACATTTTGACTTCTGACCCACAAAATAACAGTGGCAGAGACTCGTGACTCCAACCATCACTGGCAAAATGATACACACTGCTAATAAACTTATTGAACAAGGACATAATCATCTCATCTTCTTCCACTTTATCCGGGTCCGGGTTGTGGGAGCAGCATCCCAACTAGGGAGTCCCAGACCGTCCTCTCCCCAGCCACCTCCACCAGCTCCTCCAGCAGGACCCCAAGGCGTTCCTGGGACAGATTGAAGATGTACTTTCTCCAACGTGTCCTGGGCCGACCCAAGGGCCTCCTGCCGGCAGGACATGCCTGAAACACCTCTCTGGGGAGGCGTCCAGGAGGCATAAGATGCCCGAACCACCTCAACTGGCTCCTCTCGATATGGAGGAGCAGCGGCTCTACTCTAAGTCCAAGAATGCCCGAGCTCCTTACCTTATCCCCATAAGGCTGAGCCCGGCCCACTCTATGGAGAAAACTCATTTTGGTTGCTTGTTTCTGCGATACAAGGACATAATGACAACACAAACATCTACAATTATTATATTTAATCAACTGTTTGAAGCGATTAGTGCAAATATATGATATTAGCAAGGATTTTAAATTGACTTTCAGTTCTGGTGAAGACATTCCAGGACCCACAGTGGGGTCCCGACCCCAACTTTGGGAACCACTGATGTAGACTATAGGATTAGATGGAACCAGATGATTCACTGTGCTGACCACTGAAGGGGAATACCAAAAAGAAAAACAGAAGGTTTTATTAAATAATACATCAATTCCAAAAAATGTGTTTTTGGAGATAAGACTATATGCAGAGGTGGGTAGAGTACCCAGAAAATGTACTTAAGTAAGAGTAACACTATTTCATCATATTTTTACTCAAGTAAAAGTAAAACGTTGCTGTTCCAAAAAAATACTTGAGTAGGAGTAAAAAAGAATTTGGTAAAAAGGCTACTTGAGTACTGAGTAACATACATCTGATTTTTTTTTAATTACATCATCAGACAGACAAAAATATAAAGTTTTGGGGAAATTCTAGTATCTTAAAGCGGCACTCTGGAGCATTTTTCTCTGTATCAAAGTTTTCTAAATGTTTTAAATGATATTTCAGGTCTAAACTATGATCTATGGGTTGAGTTCCACAACATCTGTCATTCTGATGAAGACCCTCCTTCCTCCTAGAGACCCCTTTCCATTATTTCTTGCCACCGACATTTTTCAGCCAATGAAATTCAAATTTCTGCATTCTCTCAACATGCACGCGCATCGACCAAACCTGTACCAGTAGGGGGCGCTGTCGTACAGGACGCTCCGTGTGTTTCTCTGCCGTCTCAGCCGTTCACTGAGGACTCACAGCTCATTTCTACTAAAAACCTACCCATTCTCCAGCTAAAGACGGGTTTATTTTTATTTTTAAACCTTTCACCTCACAGAATGGCAAGGCTTGACAGGATTATGCGTTTATTTTGGTCAGAAAGTTCATCCAGGGCCGAGTCAAGTTCAGCTTCAGAGTCCAGCAGCAGCTCTCTGCTAACAGAGCTAATATCAGAAGCAGCAGGGACAGAGAGGGCTCATCAGACCCTCGTAGTATTGTTGGAATAAGATTGTGAACTGTGAGTGATTAAACCCTACACATTGAGCGGTACAGTTCATGTCCGAAGTATATGCGCCGCGTGCACGCGCGCACACGCGACCGGACACGCGTGTCGAGATGTTTTGAGGAGGAGCCTTTGGACGTTAGATTCAAAAACTGCTCTCTTGATGAAATCCTCCGGAGTGCCGCTTTAAAGGCTAAAATGAAAAACACTAATACACATACATAATAAAATTACAAAATAGCTCTTTTTAAGCAGAAGAAGTACTTTTCTAAGTCATTTTTATTTTTAATATAATGCTAGTACAGTAGATCTAGCTAGCTGGTTATGTAGCTATCTATTTAGTTAGCTATCTATATATAGCTTTTTTAGATGGATATGTATCTATGCAGCTAGCTAGCTAGATAAAGCTAGCCAGCTCAACAGATGCTGGTGGAGAAACGTGGTCTCCTTTAATACATTGTAGGTGTGTCTGTGTCAGGTGTATTTTTTATTAAAAGGTGTTTGTTCTTCTGTAAAGTTACTCGCAGTAAAAAGAGGATTCAGAGATTTTACTCAAGTAGGAGTAGCAATACTTAACAAATATATTACTCAAGTAAAAGTAAAAAGTACGGTGAATTAAAATTACACATAAAGTACATTTTTTTCAAAAAGTTACTCAAGTAAATGTAACTCAGTAAATGTAACTAGTTACTACCCACCTCTGACTATATGTTATATTATACTTTTCTTTTTATGCATACTGACATCTGTTGAAGAGAGAAGCATTGTTCACTATTTTTTCCCTGTTTAGACAATATTTCATTCTTCTTTTTTTCCTTTTATTTCTTTCTTTTTGGGGGTTTAAATTCATGTAATGAAGTTATTAAGTTTGCATTGCAATTGCGTGACTAAAATCTAAATAAAAATATTTTGGCAAACCCCCCCCCCCCATTAATTTCTCAAATGCTCCATTTATAAAACAACCAATGTCAGCTGCTCCCAACTTGACCTGCTGCTCCTCCCTCTCCGCTGTCAGATGGGTGCACACTCTTGTGTACGTGTGCATATATCGGAGTGCCACGAAACCTCAGTTAAACTATTATTCAGCCTGCTGATTTATTTAAAACAATTCCCAGAACGTGTATCTAAGATGCTACCTGTTGCAGGGATCTTACACAGCTCTTTCCCGAGACTTCAGGACGTAACTTTATTTTAAGATGATAAAAGTCTCCACAGAGCTGAGTGAGAGAATTACCTGAAAACTGTTTGCTCTGCCTGAGTACAACAGTTTGTTCTTTAATAATCCATGACTTTCGGTTGTTCTTGTGGAAAAATATCTGAACACTGAATGAGTCTGAAGGTAGGAGAGTCCTTTATGCTAAAAACTTATGATAGAGAAACATATTATCTCATGTAAACCTTTTAAAAGCTTTTTTAAAGGTATAATTATAGAGCTGAGTGTGCAGTCGATGCTTTTACTTTCCCTCTTTGCTCCTTAAACAGAGAACGCTGGTCTCACTGTATGAATCCAGTTTTAATCACAAATACTTCTGTTTGAATAAAGTTGTTGACTTGGTGCTGTTGTGATGAAAAGTAGCTAATAACAGTCCCCATGGAAAGCCTGATCACTGAGTGACGTGAAGTCATGTTTAAATGAAGCCTTGATTTTAATAATTCTAGGATAAAAAAAAAATGATTTGAGTATTTTGATGAATCGTTTCAGCCCTGAAAATGACAGATAAGACAAAAACCTTGCTGAGCTGCAACTTGTTGGAGCCTCAAAATTCCATAAAAATGTGCAAATTGTTAGTTGATTCACTCTCAGCTGGTAAGTACAATATTCTACATGCTTTTTATACCTTAGGGTCCAGTACCAGGAAGTAGGAGTGCTGTGTGCTGCAGCACCCCCTGCTGGCGACCTCAAAGGTGTATTTACAACAAATGTTGCAAAAGTGGATTTTAGACTTTTTTTGGGAAGCCTGGAGAAAAACAAAAGGAGATGCAGCAACAGTGAGTTGGAGGCACACTTGCAGCTCGGTCACCGCAGAAATGACAAAACCAGCAGCAGCTCCCTGAGAGTGTGATGACTGGGACCAGGGGTGTCTCATTGTGTTGTGTTTCATGGTTTTGTTTCCTAGTAATGAGACTCATGTCAATGCATATACTACACATAGGCCATGCTTCACTTGTACATAGCGAGTTGGGTCATGTGGGCAATATGACATGAGTGCAATCAAACTGTGACAATCATGCAAATTATCTTTTTTCACCAACTCTTTTTAAAGTTGTTGCACATTTGTGATCTATAAAGTTTATGTCTGCGGCTTTGAGAGGAAATTTGTTTTGCACATGTTTTAGAATATGCTTGACATTCTAGCCACCTTTTGAGTCAAGTGTGGCAATTGAGACACTTTGCAAACATTTCTATACATTTTATAAACTTTCTAGCAAACGACATGGTTTGTTGCCTCAAGTCGCAACCTAGCGAGTTTCCAGCGATGAAAAAATACGGAAAGCCAAATATATTCCAGCATTATGTCCATTCTTTGTCAAAACAATTAGGGATCACTGGTCTAAAGGTTCAACTTGAACAAATGTGACATTTTATAGATCATAGTTGTTTTAAGATGAAAGGAAATGGCCACTAATCTGTATTTCTTCAAATTGAAAGCTTGCAAACTTAATTTTTTTTAGTATTTTAAAAAAGAAATTATAGTTTAACAACCACAATTTCTTTATTTTAGCAATACACAGCAGATTCTGTCACTACTTCTACATTTATCCTCAAAATGAAAAAGGATTTTATGGTATTCAGGGGTGTTAGACTCCTTCAATTGTTGTAAGGCTTACTCTGAATGAAACTCTTCAAGTTTAATATGTGGAGGATCTTCCTTGGCCCGTTGAAACTATTCTCATCCTAAAGAGAGGAGCTCTTCTGGATGATTTGAAGAACCCTTGTTATGGCAGGAATCCACATCTTCTGGCTACTTGTCAGCCCTGATCGCACATTTCACCACATCATTATCACGATGTGTGCACTTAGCTGAGTCTGTCTGTCGGCGAGGGCAGACAGAGAGTAAGTGTCTTGTCAATTTGGAAATGTGATTGATGGCTGATCTATTAAGCTTTGAACTGCAAGTCAGCCATCAATGATGTCTTGTTGCCACATGAGTTTCCAGACTGATCCCTCTACTCCATCTTAGCTGAATGTATGCAAAAAATGGTTTCTGTTTTGTTAAAGGATAACACATAAAAAAAAAAAACACTGAAAAATGAGCCTTTGCATGGATTCTACATGGATTTTGCACAATTGTTTAGTTGGTGGTCAGTGCAGCGGTAAACACAGAGATAATAGTCCAGGGCCTATGTAAGGGAGCCTCTTGCATGCCAGACTAAAATGTCAAACTGCATCCCTGAGCACTGGGCCAAGCTTAAAACCCAGTGAATAATCCAGCCTTGGGAGTAATCAGCGTGAAAGAACAAGCCCAAACTCACCACTGCTTGACAGAATAGGCTGTTAAAAATACCCACTTCAGAAGTATGACAGAGGGGAGAAGGGGGAGGGAAAAATCATGCAAGCCCCCCCCCCCCCAGATTTCAAAGCATAAACTCAAGACGCCACAACAAACTCACATTTCCGTTCACGTAGGTCACAGCGCTGACATGGGGGAGATAAGCTCCTCCTCGTTATTTCATCTGTGCTGGCTGATACGTTCAGACTTCTGATTGGATAATAACGGAGGTAATCCTGGATGTTCTAAAAGTACGAGAGAGATAATCACTCACACGCAGCTTTAACAATCGTGTGTGAAGAAATGTCTTTCCAGGGGTGAGAAACAGGAGAAGAGGCCATATGTCAAAACGAAAAAAGGCACACAAGGGCTGTGACTTGGAGAGGTGGAGTAACTCACTGGGTTAAATCTCAGGTGGCCGATGAATTGCAAGCGAGTAGCGGCCTCCGGGGCGGACAAATCAGTTAATCGAAAGACCCCTTGAACAAAACATTAAATGCACAACTAGTCTGAGAGACACAAGTGGCCACGGCCTTAAATCAATGGAAGTGCAAAGTGTCTTCTGGTTGTTATTCACATCCAGTTCACCGGTCGGGCGGAGGTTCAGCCCTCACAAGAACTGGTTCAAAGTTCAGCTTGTCTGGATTAAATCTGCAGCATGCCCTAAAAATAAGTGAATTCCACCTCCCAACATCAACGTGTGTATGTGATCATTAATCTGTCGTTAAGTAATGCTCTAAAAAATGTGTGAAGACGTCCTGTTAGCATTTTAGCTGAGTCATTAAGTAGGATTGCACTCTGGTCACTGCTACTTGTTTTTTCATCTGTTCACATCTTTCTGTCTGTTCTCATGAATCACTGGACGGACTTTAATGAAACTCTCAGAAATGATTCATTTGGTGTTCACAGAAATCTCCACAAGTCATTTTATCCAAGTCCAAATCAAGTCTCAACTCTCTAATGACTGAAATGAATCTTCTCTCATCTGATTCCTGTTATCTAGGTGGTCGAAAATACTGGATGAAAACAAAACCACCTGTGGGTCCAGCTCTTTTTCAATGGTTTAACAGTGTGTGTGTGTGTGTGTGTGTGTGTGTCAGGAGCCCCCAGCCCAGCATACATCCCCCCCCCCCCCGCTCCAGGCCAGGCCACCCCGGAATGTTATTTGATCAACATGGGTAAAAAATATTTTAAGATACTTTTTGCTTCAAACTGGTGCTCATGCAGTTCTCCTTCTAAACAGCAGGGGTCACTATTGAGAAAAAAATAATGTTACAACAGGAAGAAAAAGTAACAACACTTTTCAACCTTCCTGCAATTTTTTAAGTGAAACCTGTAAAAAAGATAAAACTGCTTTCAGATCCTTTAAAATACAAAGGGAAATGGATTTTATCAGTGTAACGACGTCATATTCCGATGGGCCTTGATGTTCATGGCTGCACCACCGATCCATTCACACACATTGGATCGGCCAAGGAACTGTTAGTTTACATCTGATCACAAAACATAAAGATCATTAATGTGACTCGAATCCCAACCCATGAGTCCGAGTCAAGTTTAGAGTCTTTAGAGTTCATGTCAGTCTTAGATTTTCTGACTGAAGAGTCAGAAAAAGTCTCAAGTCTCGGATTCAAGTCCAAATCTGCGTGTACAGCTACTAATTCACTTTTAGAGTCAACCACATTTCAAGATGGCTGCCCTATCTGATCAACACAACAACAACAACAAAATGGCTGTAAGTCAGTCAATTTTATGAGATTCATGCAAGACTGCATGAGATCACGCATAACTTTATTTTAGAGATTTGATGCAAAGTTTTGATTCCATCATGTTACATGATCTTAGTTTCAAACTCTGGCACAACATGCATTCCTTTAAGTAAAGCTAGTCTTTAATTAATCCAAAATAAGAAATATAAACAACGAGATCTGGACTGAAATGTGTGTATCTACAGTATGAATATATTTATTAACTGTTAAGCACTTTGAGTCCAAGACAAATTTTACCATGATGAAAAATAAAGTATAATTTAGTTTTTAAATCAGATATCAGATGCTTTCACTTGATGAGTAATGCAACTTTTTTCCAAACAGACTTCCTTTGTGGATTTTTGTAGCAAGTTCACTCAAACAGCTCACAAAGCACGAATGGAGACAATTTTCTAAGAAACCAAGTTTTCTCCTAGCTGTGACTGCTGTGATTCTGTTTTTGTGCAAATCAATTTATATGCTTAGCAAAGACATCTCTTTAAACAAAGACAATAACACACAGGACAAACTCTAGTGCCTCAGATTGAACCAACAAGCACATCAAGGTGACATTTTAAACTGCTGTGGGCAGACATAACCAGGAAAACAAAGAGGTATTTCTTAGGAAAGTGGTTAAATTTGACTTTGTACACAAAAGTTTGCAAATTCATCTGCAAAAAATGGCAAAAATACCTGATTTATTTCTGCAGGCTGCAAGGTTTGTTGTCTCAAGGGTTAGCAGAGTAGAAGCAATTTTGGCTTTTTGCAAAAAAAAAAACAAAAACAAAAAAAAAACAACCTACATTTGTTTTACACAAATCAGCAAACTGCTGTTAAAAGTTTAGTAAACCTACATTTCTGTGGAAGTTGTATTTTCCTCTCGCAGTGGACCCGTTGACTTGTGACGGTCATTTTCAAATGGCATAAATCTACTAAACACAATGGAGGCAATTACCCTCAGAGCCCACACGTCTACTGCGATTGAATGAGGTCCCTTCAGCCATAATTCAGGGTCCGTGTAGTCAGGAGTTCTACAAGTGATCCTCAGAGACCATGACCCACTTCCACCAGTCTGACCTCCAGTGCTGCTTTTGTCAGTTTTAGAAATATCCAGCTCTGTTAGTGTGCTGCTAAAACCCAAAGTCTGTTTCCAACAACCTGCAGTCCGCTCCAGGGCGGTAACAGAACAATCTCCAGGGTGAATCCCAGGTTGTGCAGGTACCCTTCACCCTGCAGGGCCTTTGTAAGGTCCCTTCCTGTGATACGGCCTCCATTGACCACACGGTCCAATAGTTCCCCACCTGTTGCCAGATCCGACACCACGTAGACCCGCGGTGGGAACTGGAGCACTTCAATCAACTGAATCACATTAGTGTGACTCAACCCCTGCAGCACTGCCAGTTCGGAGTCACACACACACCTCACGGCCCCTCTGGGGTCTGCACCTCCATCATTTTAATGGCAAGGGGCTGGCGGTTCGCCCTCTGCTCTGTGCTCTCAGCTCAGCTGAAGCTTCCACGACCAATCGGTGCCTTGATGTCGTATCTGGCAGAGCAGGAGGGGAATAATGACTTATCATCACATAAGTATTTCATGTTCCACTGTTGCAAAGTGCTGAATGTGACAAGCTGCAGCTGCAGCAGTGATATATGCTAAGATTTCTGTTGTGCACAATTCAACATGTAAACCTGATCAAAAAGATTCATATGATTGTAATTTACATGCGAAATAAATAATGCAAGCTGTGGCGGATCGAGTGAAAAGAGGGATGAACTTCTCAAAATTACATCAGTTTCCTTTAATTATTGCCCTGATGATGTATTTGTATCTGAATGTGTATATTCATCAGTTCATTCTTGAATCCCTGGACTGATTGTGAATAGAATTTTTAAAAAGTATTTATTATACATATTTCTATACCTGATTAACTATTAGAGTTAATCCATCACAGCTAAGCTACCTGAGCAAATACAAAAATGTCAATAAGTCAGTCAAGTTTACTGACTGAGAATATTTTGGCCCAGTAGTTGCTAAAAGCAACCCACAAAACCACTCCAAGTGCCAATCGATTGCATGACATCTTTGCTTGAAACTTGACCATTAAAGGCACACTATGCAACATTTTCATATTTTTAAATCTTTTTTTTTTGAGCCAGGATGTGCTAATATGACCCTTCAGGGTTAATGAAAAGTCCCTCAGCCCCATCTGCTGCTTGGATCCGGAATACCACGTTTGCAACTTCTGAGTCTCTGGTTCAATCTGAAGCCTCACAAAGTCACGTATCTCACGAGGGTTAGGCTAACTCAATGTGGCTAGCTGTTATGCTAGCGCTGGAGTGTTTTAGCTCATGATTCCTGATTTTTTTTATCTCTCCCTGCTTGAACACAGCTGATTTCTTTGAACGAGTGATGAACCGCTCCAGTAGAAAGCAGTGAAGGCTGAGGAGACATTTCAACAGGTAGATTTAGGTGTTTCTGAGCAGAAACAATGCTAATGTTTTTACGACAGTGATCTAAAACAGACACTGGGGTGCTGAAAACAAGCAAAAACTGCATAGTGTGTCTTTAACGGCATTAATCCAATTCAAGATGGCTGCCTCAGCTAAACTTAGCTCAATATCTGTAGAAAATGACTGAGTTATAACCATTTTTCTGCTGACTAAGATTTGGTGTTGTGGTAAATGAGAGTAACCCCCAAAACACAGAGAGCCAAACATTGCACAACATCTTTGTCTAAATTGCCTTTGTCTGTTGGAGCTCAAACCAATCCAAAAAACAAAACATAGCCTACTAGGTCAACCAAAGAGGCATGCAATAATAAAAAGTATAAAACACATTCAAAAGAAATTGATGTGAAAACTTGTTTTCAAAGTCTTGGGGCGATGTCTGATTTCTGCATAGCTTCATTAAAATTTTTGGTAAAAACCCAAAAGCCGCTGGTCAGTAGACCGTCCTTTAACAAAACCAGTTAAAATTCTCATAAATTAAGTATTGGATGAACATCTCCAACTGATTAACCCAAATAAAGATGGCCACCACAGCTTATCGATCTCAGCAAACATAAAACTGGCTAAAACTCAATGTTAGATATTAAGCTCACATTCCACCTGTTAATAGTTGAGACTCGTTCACAACACATAGCTGTTTTAGTCAGTTTTAGTAAAAAAATGAAAGTTGTATCAGTTGCTGATTGGCCCAAAATCTCTGCATGTTTATGGTGTTCCTTTACTTTCAAAACTCACAAATGCGCATTCTGCACACACAGAACACCGAGCGCATAAACGTGATACGAGAGCAAATTATAACTCATAAGTGAAAAACACACCGTGAGAAGGTATTTCTGCATTGTGAGCAAGTGAAAAAGCTTTTGTCTCGTCATGCTTTAGACATCAAAGAGCCGTGTTTAGCTCATCACGTCTAGTTGTTGTAGTGAAAAAAGGGGTGTCAATGAAATAATCCCATCATCGTTGAGAAAACAACACTGCTCAACATAAGGTTGTCTTATCTTTGGCATGAAAGGCAATGTGCATCCTTTCAGTGAAAGCTAGGCCCATTCTATGATGGCATCTGGCAAATACAGGACTGTAGCTTCTAAGCATTAGAAGGCCTGAGCCTCTCAAATGAATATCTGCTGTTATTGCAGCAGACTGCTGGTGGTAGCATCAAAGAATCTGAAAGCCTGTGATATTAAAGAAATACGAAGTTATAGAACAACAACATAAGAGATAAATGCAGTCAGTAAGTTATTTCACCTTGTGTTCTGTAAAGGGTCCTGGCCTTAAATAATAGATGTTGGAAAAAATCCACAAACCTGGGTAACAGTAGTGCGAACAAATAAAAACAATAGTGGGTCGTGTCAGGACTGTTCCACATTATTTGTAAAATGTCAGGTTTCACATAGAACACAAAAACAATAAAACTATTCAGGTTGAAAATGACAATAAATGCTTTAGAACCCTACTGGTGCATCATGCATGGTGTGAAAATATCTAATTATTATTTAAATAGACTTTTACACCTAGGGGGAGTATTAACATAACTTTTGAATGTTTTCAACGCTTTACAAAAACAGGGATCATTTTCAAACGACTCATTAAATCTGGAGCTTTTTCTGATTTTCTTTCTACAAAAGTCACATTTTGTCAGCCTTTGAATAAATACTAAACCTATAAAAATAGATTAATAAACCTTCTCATTTTGTAAGTGATTGACCTCGTCCACACACTTTAAAAACATTATGATTTTGGAAGCGAACAGTTTGTGTGTCAGATGTTTTTTTTATTTTTTCATTTCGGGTTTGGTAAATGGAAAACAAATTGTAAAGCGCTTTGCAGAGCCGGGCTAAATTTAAAAAATGAGTGTGAACAATTTGCAAAGAATATACAAGGTATTAGATACGCCTGTGGGAAGAATAAGAACGATAATAAACATCTGGAGAAAATGTGGTACAATAGTGATGATACAAGGACATCAAAACGTGATGAGGAGGGATGTAAAATATATTAGAACTCGTCACCAGGGAGGCTGGTCATAGAACAAAAAGAAACAACAGTCAGATCACCATGTGTAACAACAACCTCACTTATCCTCTATGTGCTTTATAATGCTTTTGTCCTTTTTGTCCTCAGATGGAATGAGTACCTGACACCACTAATTATTCATATTACTAATCAATGTAAAGGATTCAGGGATCTAACAGGAAACTTGAAATAAGGAGGAACTTTTGTCTTTTAGCTGTAATAAAAGCAACTATCAAACTCAATAAGTGAAAAGTTCCATCACAAAAGTTTAGAGTCAGCCAGCTAGGGTCATGACTCAAATGAAATCTGCAGGGATGATTTTTGTGGCCACTTGTGTATACAGTATACCTCAGTACAGCGTATAGTGAAATAGTTCTCTGTATTTGACCCATCCCTCAGGGAGCAGAGGGCAGACAGTTTTTGATGTTGCCCAGGAGGCAGTTGGAGGTTCAGTATTTTGCCCAAAGATACTTTGACACAACTGAGCCGGGGTTTGAATCCCACTCTCCCACATTGGAGGCGATCTCTCTTGCCACTGAGCCACGGTCGCCTCAGCCAGGATGTTACTGGGTCATGTGGGGGTGTTTTTATCATTTCAACAAGGCGTCTATGTCCTAATTTGTTTGCCGTTTTCACCACTAATTGATCGCTAACCCCATCCAGCTTTCTCACATGCTTGCACTTTTTGCCTACATTAATGGGCGGCGTGTAGCTCAGTTGGTCGAGTGGCCGGTTCAATCCCAGCTCCAGCTTGGTTACTTTGCCATTGTGTCCTTGGGCAATACACTTCACCCACCTTGCCTACTGGTGGTGGTCAGAGGGACTTGGTGGGCGCTGGTGCATGGCATCCCCATCCCTGTCAGTGTGCCAATACAGATACAATGTATCTGATCAACACCAGTGTGTGAACGTGTGAATGACGCTGTCTAACAGCGCTTTGGGGAGTGTAAACACTCTAGACAGCGCTCTATAAATACAGGATAATTACCATTTACAATAAAGAGGTTCCAGATGACCCTGACTACTTTGTGAAGACACTTATTGAGGAGTTTTATTTCCATTAACGTAAGGGAGCTAGGCCGGATGTAGGCATGGGCAAGGGGGGGGCATTGCCCCCCAAGTTTCATGACTGCCCCCCCAAATGTGATTGCATGCAGAAATAACAAATTTCAAAAATATATCAGTGAAAAATTGTCAGAGTGAGCGCTCTCTTCCATTTGTCCTCATTCAAAGTAGCTATTGATGAATGACACAGAAAGAAAGACAAACAAAAAACACAAAAAAGAACAAAAAACAAAACAAAAAACACAAAAAAGAACACAAAAAAGAACAAAAAACACAAAAACAACAAAAAAACCCACACAAAAAGAACAAAAAAACCCCCCAAAAAACAAACGCACAAACAAACAAAAAAACCCAAAGAACAAAACCCCAAAAAAGAACAAAAAAAACACAAAAAGAACAATAAAAAAACAAAACACACAAAAAGAACAAAAAACCCAAAAAAGAACAACAAACCACAGAAAGAACAAAAAAAACCCAAAAAACCCAAAAAAGAACAACAAACCACAGAAAGAACAAAAAAAACCCACAAAAAGAACAATGAAAAAACAAAACAAAAAACCCAAAAAGAACAAAAACCCCCAAAAAAGAACAACAAACCACAGAAAGAACAAAAAAACACAAAAAGAACAATGAAAAAACAAAACAAAAAACCCAAAAAAAGAACAACAAACCAAAAAAAGAACAACAAACCACAGAAAGAACAAAAAAACCCCAAAAGAACAAAAAACCCAAAAAAGAACAACAAACCACAGAAAGAACAAAAAAACACACAAAAAAGAACAAAAAACCCCACAAATACAGTAAGAACAAAAAACACAAAAAGAACAAAAAACTAAACAAAAAAACACACAAAAAAGAACAAAAAAACCCCAAAACGAACAAAAAATCCAAAAAAGAACAAAAAACACAAAAGAACAAAAAACTAAACAAAAAACCCTCAAAAAGAACAAAAACCCCCAAAAAGAACAAAAAACCCCAAAAAGAACAACAAAAAAAAAACACAAAAAGAACAAATAACTTCAAAACAAAACAAAACATAAACAGATGAATGCAGCCTCAACAGGGCATCAGCCAGTGTCCTACTTGTGCCGGTCCCAAGCCCGGGTAAATGCAGAGGGTAGGGATCAAATATGAAAATAAATCTATGGATAGAGGAACTGATATGATGATGGCGTAGTTTTCGATGCATTTAAGGGATTGGGGGGATCTGATGACCAAAATCTCTTAGCATGTCCAGACTGCCCCCCCCCCCCCCTGATATTCTACCTGCCCCCCTTAGTGGGGCTGGCTAGATCCGGCCCTGTAAGGGAGGCTCGTTCAACTCGTCTCGTCCTAGCAGAGCAGTCTAGACCGCGTTCCCCATCCACTTCCACCTGCTTCTCCAGTGGAATTCCAAGGTGTTTCCAGGCCAGCGTAGAGATATAATCCCTCCAGTACATGCCAAACCAGAACATCTAAATCCTTGCTTTTCAGCTTCACTACAGCAGACTGGTTTAGCTTCCACAAAAAACAAAACAAAAACTAAAGCTACTTTACAAACACAAAATGACTATAGTGTTACACACTGAGCTATATTTTGGAGTATAGTATAGTAGCTGAGACTCATTCATAACACATCATCTAAATGCCAACAGATTGTGTAAAATCTTGCAACATAACACAAAATCGCATCCAACAATTTTACTGGAAGTTTGACCAAAATGACAACACCTCCATTTCTCAACATTAGATGATCTGTGTTGAAATCGCTGACTGCTGGTGGGTACTTTGCATTTCCTCAAAGAGTGCTTGAACTTTAATTTCTTTATATTTTTTCACCAAAATGAGCCAACTTCTCGTCTAATCTTTGAAAACGGGTTTGGATTAATAGTTTTCCAGGCTCTGTGAAGATCTGTTCAAAGTTTTTCTTTAGACCTTGGCAGCTTTTTACTCCGTTAAAAGAAAAAGTTGAGGACAAAGAGATAACATGTTGGCTGCAGTATACGGCATGGCTGGTAGTATGTGTAGGGAAAAAACCCAGCAGGTTTGTGTAGATTGTAGTTTTTACATGAATGAAGAATATAGCACATTTTAGTGTAACATATCTATGTGATGCATTTCTAACGTGTCTTTTTTTGTAGCAGGGAAAGACGCCATGGTGGGATTGTTAAACACTGTGCGTTACATGGTGTCCCTGTCAGGCCTGTGAGCAGCACCAGGCTGCGTTCTCTCTGTTTTCTGCATTATCTCCCACTGCTGTCATCATGCATCCATTATTATCAGAAAACGAAGCAAGGAAGAAAAGAAGAATATATATATATAAATATATGCAGGCCTCCCAAAGCCTGCCTCAGTACAGTACATGGTTTAAATGAGCCAAACTTTGCAGAAACCAGGATGATTTGGAAACAAGCATAAATTTATTCATGTGTGGCAACCGAGTGGAAGCAAAACATCAAAAAAAGAAGGTAGGAGCTATATTTTTTATTTTTTCTCCCCTAAAAGTTTGCTGTACACCAAGTTTAAATTACTCTTTCTCTCAAGCAGAACAGAAATCATTTGTTTATACGCCGTTTTATAATGAGTTCATGTTTATAAATGAATTTCGCTGCACGTTTGTGGGTTTAGGAGAAATTTTTTAAACCTGCGTTAAAAACAGAATAGAAAAAAGAGATACCTGTAACATTATATAGACAATTCATTACAATAGATTTTTTTGAGGTGTATTTTTTGTCTTGGTTGCTGCTGTTTATGCTGAAAATCTTTAAATAAATCTTTAACGTTAGAGATTTTGCTGTTTGAAATATTGTCGGTTCTGCTGAATTCTTTATTATTCATTTTTATTATCTTGTGTTATCTTCAGCCCTCTGTTTAAAATGCACCCTGTTTTTAACCAGTGCCAGCAGCGATATTCTCATTCTGAATCTGTTTGGACTAAAATATGAGTAAAACTTTAATAACATCAAATTATAATGATGTTCAACACAGTGATATTAAATTGGACTTTTATTTTTCTTATTTTTAAAATTAAAATGCTGTCGTTTCTAAAATTCTGTAGCTCTTGATAGTACGTTTGTGCTCTTTGGCCATGTTGTTATTTTTCATATAATTTGATCTATTCATTAGGAATGGGAAAGTTCTTTTTGGACTTTTAAACAAAATGATGCGGTTATATATATCAGGAAATTATGTAGCCAAAGAACAGATCCAGTTTGCATTAGGGCTGTGCAATTAATCAGTTTGAATTTTTTTACCAAACTCTCGTAAAATCAATGTGATCAACAACAAAAAACAACCCTTATTAAAATTATTTTGTCACATTAAGCTTTGCAAGCAATTACAACCCCCTGAGGGTAAACGGGGGTCTAACACAGAAAGCGATCAGAAACAAGGATGAAATATTTTCTCCCAGGGAGTCCAGCAGGAAGAGCCACTGCAAAATAAGATACTCCTGAACTAAAAGCGCTCATCAACTGAAGGAGGGGAGACTGAATAACTAAACACAAAACACTGAGGAAATAACTCCCAGTGAACTCACTAAAACTAAACTAAACTAACTAAAGACGATCTTAAAAAGAGGAGGATGAGGAAAACTACAAAGACTAACAAAACAAACTCTCTAACTGAGTAAGCACCGACTACAGAGACCTAGTTCTAATCAGAACACCACTACTGTGAGACCACAGCCAGAGAGGGGGATGTCAGCACCGATCTGAGCCCCCTGATCATCGGACAGCCTCTGCCTTTTAAAGCTGCGCTGATTGTGAATTCACCGAGGCTGAGGGGCTCCTCGACGTGCAGCTGTCCATTGTGCTGAACAGGATGAAGGCTATGAATCAGCGCTGGAGCCAGCCTGCACCGTCGCTGTCCAAGGTTCTGAACCAGAGGCAGACAGCGCAGTCTGGGGCGCCCCTCCTCAGCCAAATTATGGGCACCGTAACACGAGCATGCGTTTATTTTGTCAATAACTTGACTAAAAAACACTTCCTCTCCTTCTCAAAGGTTAAATCTCATGTGTTGTGTTTTGGTGTAAAAAGGAAAGGGCAGCGCCGAAACAAAAGAAAAACAGAAAAAGTGGTTTCAACAGTTTTCAGTTACGACCCCCACAAGTACTGTGCTGTAGCATTCAATGATTAAAAAAATAATAATCATTTCCAAGTATGGATATTCCTGGAAAAATAAAACAGTCCAACATGTTTCCACTTCCTGCTGGGACATTTTTGTAGCAGCTTTTCTCTGTTCTATCAAGCACTCTGATCAAGTAGAAGGTTAAGTTTTTATGTGTTTTAAATCAAAATTAAAGGGCTTATTTTTTAAGTCATAAACAACTCTGCTTCCTGCTTATGGAAATTTTTGACTGTTCTCTTCAAAATGTGAACTCTGGATTTCTTTAAGACATTATACAAAAAGAAAACATCTACTATAAAAATGTGTGTGCTTTCAAGACAAATCCTATTGGTAATCAAACTCATATATTTGAGGATATTCATTCAAATAATAAATATAGGGATTGGTAAAGTGAGATCATAATCTTGCTCTCTGAGCATCCCTTGAGGCTTTTATTTTGACAAGCTGCATCACAGCATTCCCTGTGTGGTTTTGGCTGAGGAGGAGAAATAAATGCAGTGTTTTTCTCAACTCAATGAGTAAATAATTGTGAATTCAATATTGACCAACCTACTGGTGATTATGATTGTTTTATTTATCCAGCAGCTCTTAGTTTGCATCATTTTGCTGCCTGCTGTTTTTGGAGAGGTGACAAAAGAGATTTTGAACCCCATCAGTCTGTTCTGCCATTACACAAGGTACACAAACACACACATAGACATGGAAAAAGATTTCCTCCGCCTCCACAGACACACAGAACCAGGGGAGGATAGACATCACATCAGCACTGAGGTGGTAAATCGCCCTTCAGAAGCCTTCCTCAAGGGAGTCAGCAGTTCAGCGTTTATTGAACCACTATCTGATTACTAAAAGGCTGTCCTTGGTTATAAATGAACCCACAACATGTGTGTGGTGAGGGTAACGCCAAGGCCTTGGGAGTAAAAGCCATTATACGCTGGTGTGAATCAGTTTAGGCCAGAGGAGTGGTCAGAGTGCAGCTGCCACTTGCCAGTCAGTTCATTATCATTGTTATTGTAGTCTCAGGATGTGATACTCGTGTGTGTGTGTGTGTGTGTGTGTGTGTGTGTGTGTGTGTGTGTGTGTGTGTGTGTGTGTGTCAGAGAGAGAGAGAGAGCGCACAGGAATGCAGCTAGAACAAACATAAAGGCTGTGGGCTGAAGTGGCTCAGAAGCACAGATGCTGAAGAAGAGCTGCTATTCCCAGTCAGAGAGAGAGAAACAAATGGGATGAAAATAGAAAATTTGAACTTTCTGAACATAGGCTTGAGCTCTGGAAGAGTGAAAAACTCACCACAGGTTAAATAAAATGGTCTGGATTAATATTCTGTATAATAGCTGCACAGTCAGAGCAGCTGGTTATTTTTATGGTTTGGTTCTTAGTTTTGTCTCCATTTAATTCTATTTACTAGGCTTTAATGCTAGCCTCACTTAGGAGTTTGTCCTTCTTTTTGTACAAGATGTAAAGGTCAACAGCAAAGAACCACAGGACAGGGTAGCAACATAAAAAACATGAAATAAACACTAAATGGTAGAGGTTTACAAACGGGTAAAAGTTTTGAGCAAGAGTTAAAAAAAAAAAAAAAAAAAAAAACCTAGCTGCTAATTTGTCACTGGTTAGCAGCAGTGTCTCTCCTGCTCATTGCTCATTTTATCATGTTTGATTCTGTTTTCTGTGAAGCACTTTTTTGATTTTTTCTGTTGTTAGAGAGAGTTTATTTCTTTATTATCTTTACTTATATTTACTCATATTTTTATTTTATTATATTGTGCATATAACCCTGTGTTCCAGTTGACATTTGACCTACTTGTTTCTCTGTACATGACTGTCACACCACACTCACTTTCAGTTCCTTATTTTCACAAACTCAGACACACACACACACACACACACACACACACCAGAACCAGTCTGAACACCTACACTTCCTCATTCTTCAACTTACACCTACACACACACACAAACCTTTACTTGACCTATAATAACATCATTGTATTTCCTGAACCCGTGTTTCCGTTATGTTTCTACAATCCTTGTGTATAAATAAACGTACAAGGGAGATTCTCTCTTTGTAGCTGATGCTCTGAGTGCCATGTTGCATTGAGCTGATCTACCCTTGCTGCAAGAACAAATTGGTTTCCTCTCCGTTCATCAGAGTCGTTTGATATTCTCCCTAACATCTGTGAAAGGTGCTATATAAATAAACTTTACTTACTTACTCATTGCTCCAGTCAGAGGACAACTTCCTATTTCTAGATGCTCCACTCTTTGAGTGATGTCACCAGTGGGTGGGGTGCTAACTGTAGCTTTAACAAATCCATTTCAAAAAGACCAAATTATCCATTTAAAACAATGCTTAAATATTTGTTGTTGATTTGTGACTTTAAGTAAATTTCTCAGCTCTTGGTTAAGTTTAGACATTAAAGCTACTTGGCCAGGAAACAATCTGGATCAGGAACAAAGTTTTTCTGTTTACCCTGTTAGCATAAAACATATGCTGAAGTACTGTTGATGCAGATTTGTGACCTTAAGTAAATCATTTGTTGCTTGGTTAGAAAGTCTGACAGTAAAACAAAGCATGGTATGTTGTACATGCAATATGGGAGTGTAATTACATCAGCCCTTTTGGGAGATCTTAATAGAACATTGGAAAGGGGCCTAACAGGAACAAAGTCACCATGATTATAGAGCGTAATAAATCAGAGTATGATGACATGGTGATACAGGTAGGGGTGGTTAAAACCTCAGACTGTGGAAGAGTACATCTGTCCTCTCGTCTTAAATAGTGGTTGGAGTCCATGTTAGAGAGGCTATCATGTGCTGGACAAGGAAATGGAAAACTTCACAAATCTTGGACCCAATATGTCATACGTAACACTAGAAACACTGTATGTAAAATTACAACAGATTGGAGGTATTGACAAATATTATTGAGTCATTTATATGATTAGCTGTAACCTGTACCAGTTTAGTATTACTAATATTATTTTTATGAGGGTGTTATGGTCCCAGCTCATGGGGCCATAACATAAATTGGTCCAACCAGGGGCGGCTCATTAATATGGGCGATTGGGCAACGCACTACAAAAGGAGAATGAATGAGATCTTTTTTTTTTATACTTCTAATATCACGGCAGTTCGGATCTACCACTTCTGCTCGTTTATCTTGTCCAATCAGCTTGAAGCCTTGTTACTTTGTGTCCCGCCCCTTTCTGGGCGATTTCGGCCAGCCTGAGAATCGCCTCCAGTGCTCTCATAGACTGCAATATAAAAGTTTTATTTTTCAAACAACAGGGGCTATAGTGCATTGTCTATGGGTTCCAGTAGGGCTTGCCCTTGCGTGCTTTCGTCACATCTTACGTAAAATTCGGCTAGCGTACATTTTACTGAGCTAGCTTAATCATGGCTAATTCTCCGAGCAACTCCATCGTCTCTTTGAAAGTAAACCTCTTTAACCGTCGTACAGATGAAGAAAAATGGCAGTAAAATTATTAGGACCAAGACCAAATTTAAACTCAAGCAAGTCTCCATTAAAGGAGGGAAATCTTATAATCAAGGATTTTCATGGAGATGGTATGAGCAGAAAAGCTGGTTAACGGGCTGTGAGGTGGCAGGTGCGTGCGTTGTTCTGCTTGTTGTTGTTCTAACTCACAAAAGTGAAAAGTTTCAAAGGAGAACAGCACAGGAAAAGCTTCATCTTTAAAGAGGACGCAACCAGTCGGACATAAGCTGTAACCAGAGGACAGTGGAGTGACGCTAAATGGATATTTTTTAAAAGAATCCTGCTTGACAACTTTGATACAGCCCTGAGGATTAATTCCATGTGTCCTGATTTAATCAACTCAGTCGATGGGTTTTTTGTTGATGTTGTTTCTTAGAGTTCAGACCAGGTCTTCCTGGTTCCGGTCCCACACCGGTTCATTTTGGACCGGAACCGGACCGGCTCCGGACGGGTTCGGACCGACCCATCCGGCACCGGACCCTGGCACCGAGTCATTTTGGACTGGAACTGGACCGGTTCCGGCACCGGACGGGTTCGGCTCGAATCAGGGCTGGTACTGAGTCAAGGGAGATGAAGTTTGCAATATATTTACATAACGTGCACAAACACACGTGGGTCATCTCAACTGCCATGAAGACATAAATACACACATTTTGTGTTTAGGCACATTCTGTTAGAGACCTTCTTCCTCGTATCTTGTAAGAATTCTGAGTTTGAACCTTTTTTTAAACAGACCAGGTTCAGACTGTCCATGCCTGCATGCATTGAACATTAGTGTCAGAGTTTATTTCAGTCATGAGGCTAGACATTTGATGTAATATGATCTCAATTTAGCTTGTTTTCATCAACTCTTCCTGCTGGGTCTAAACTGTGTGGCTGTGGACCTTCAGGATTTAAAATAAATGCGTTTTGTGTTCAGGATCTGAAGCCTGGTGCTGCTGGTGTTTTTCTGAGCAGAGTTTGTCCTGTCAGTAGAAAGCTGCACAAACTTTATTGTGAATATTAAGTTGTGTTTTTGACCTTGTTTAGGTCAGGTTGTTGTTTCCCTGAAACTCTTCTGTTGTGATCACATTGTGGTTGTTTTTTATTATTTGTATCGGATTATATTTACAGTATATTATTATAAGGTCTCCTTAATTGTGTAGAATTAGACCAAAACTGTGTGTGACCTAACTGCTCCACATTTTTTAGTGAATTGGTGGTAGGGAATTTTACCAGCAACATTTTCAGTCAGATGAAAATATTATGCTTCATTCCCTGATCTAGTGGTGATATGTGGGTTTTTGAGCATTTGAAAACTGACTTGCAAAAATGCGCCCCACCCAAAAAAAATGCCACCAGCCGCCACTGGGTCCAACGATGTGTATGTTTTGTCATCACGGGTAGGTTTTCCTCCACCCCCATCTGAAAGTCCTCCCTGTACACCGATGGCTGACCTGAGGAAGTTTAACGTTTGATAAAATGTACACTCTGAAAATAAAATACTTTAATTACAAAAGTAAGTATGGTGTGACAAACATACCGTAAAAAAAAGCTGAATGCTGGCCAGAAAGTGTTTTCAACTGGACCTGCTAAGGTGTTGGCTAAGTGGCTAAAAGTGCTAAAACCTCATATCTCCAGTTTTCATCATTTTCTATTTCTTTTCAGTCGTGGCCCCAGAACTCTGGAATGACCTCCCACTTCATGTCAGACAGGCTCCATCACTTGTGGTTTTCCAGTCTAGCCTGTAGTGAGTAGTGACACTTTTGTCTTTTTATGGTTTGTTTTAACCTCTTTTACCTGTATCTGTTCTATTGTTATGGCTATCTTTAATGTTTATTTTAGAGTTCAGCACTTTGGTCAATCTTGGCATTGTTTTAAAGTGCTTTATAAATAAAGAAGCTATGCTATCATGTTCATATCCCTATATAAAATCTGCTCTATTCATCCTTCACATCCATCTGTGGTTTTATGGATGACTTTTTAAAGAACAGTATTAAAAAGCTTGTGCAGGCTTGTGACGATCCAGGGTTTATTATTAAAGAAACACATTTTTTCATTTCCTAAAATGTGGCATTTTTGGAAATACAAGGTTTTTGCCTGACAGCAGCGACATGTGGCCAGGAAAGTGGGCCCAGTGATTTCTCTCCTGATAGATAAGTCTAAACTACGGTTCTGTGTAAATCTGTTAAAAAGGTTATCATGAAAGAAATGTCCAAGTATAATAAGAAGTATAGAAGACGTCCTGCCTGAAAGACACTGGTGCTCTTGACACTGATGGAACAGAAAGGTCCAGAGACCGAGCAAAATCTCAAACCGGATTATGGAAACAGCTAGATGAGATTAAGAAATCTTTGTTCTGAGATATCTGAGCAAACTGATGTCAGAACCCATCAAACTAAGACAAAACCATTTGATCCTAAACCTTATAGAAAACCAGAGAGAATGATGGAACCACTGAAGAAGAAAGCCCAGATGATGCTGGACATGGGAGTAATTGAACTGTCTGAGAGTGAGTGGTCAAATCCCATAGTTCCTAACAAAAAAGTACTAAACTTTGTGCAAAAGTTTTTACGTTTAGTGCAAAAACACCGGATAGATTATCAGCAGTTTTTCCTCCAGCTCTCCACATGGCCCCATACCTTTCCATCTGCAACACGCAGCATCATCTAGCTGATTAATTAAAGCCCTCCATGACTCATCAATGGAACACTGGCCTGTAATTGTTGTTTTGCGGACAAAAAATAAATAAAAACTCGTCTGGATATTACACGCTGCTGAGGAAAAGCGGAATCAATGTTTCAGGAGGATTCGTGCTTTGTTCGTATCGAGGCTTTTAAACACAGCCCGCTTTAATACAACAATGTGGAGTGAGCCCTGACTGCACTGCACGCAGCTATGCAGCAATAAAACAGGACTGCTGAGCACAATGGTGGCGAAACAAAACTAATTACGGTGACGAGTGAGGCAGGCGGTCGGTCCGTCGACAGGACGCTGCATCTCCCGAAGGCGAGGACCTCAGGGACAGCCGACGAATACTCTATAATTTTTCTCCATGAGAAGAGCTCAGAGGTGGCAGAGGAACGAAACACGCCAAACAAATCGTCTTTGATGTCTTGATTGAACAAATTATGAATGTTGTGCGAGCTGGCAAAATTGGATTCAGTTGACTGATACAGTCACCTGCTCAGGAAGTGCCCCGATGTCGTGTGTAATTAATGAGCAGCGCTGCTAATTACTTTACAGCAGACACAGGGAGAGAGAGAATAACGAGGAGAGGTCAGGTGGTCAAATAACTCGGATTCTGAAGATGGAAAAACACGCAGTGAGTCACATCCTGAGGACTGTGCTGAAAGTCTTCATTCACCCCTTAAATTAAAAACACGAGGAATAAAAATAACTCGTAATTAAATTCACTTACATAAAACAATGGATTTAATCAGGTGTTGAATCATTCAAATCTGAGGACTTTATTTTTTTATTGATTAACTTTCAAAGTCCAGTTTCTTTCAATAAATGGTCAATAAAAAAAGAGGATATCTTCATGTTTTCTGTGTGAACTTCATGGAGGAAGAGTTTTCACATGTAAGCATGAACAGCACAAGTTCTGCGTGTTTCCCGTGTGAACATGGAACATTTTTAACATGTTTCACGTGATCCTGTTACATGGAATCGTGTGGAAAACATGTTAAGATCATGTGGGTTTTCTGTAAGAGAGATGTTTGCTTATTTCATAATTTTGCATTTGACTGAAGTTTTTAATGAGGCAATCATAGATGTTTTCAGTGCATGTAAAGTAAAAAAAAAGAAAAAAAAAAGATGACTACAGCCTGTGAATGAAACATGGTCAAGTTAAAAATAAATAAAATAACCTAATGACCTCTACATGTCTGAACGTAGAAGAGCCCTAGTAGCAATTTCAATAAAAAATGTGTTTTTCTTAATAAAATAAATCAGTTTTAATACATTGAGTCCCTTTTAAGTCACATTACTTCTTTACAAACTATTAATTTATTGAAAAGCTATAAAAACATTGTTGGGCATTTCATTTTGATAAATACAACATAGAAAAAGGTAAACATCGTATAGTCATTGGTCTATTGAATGACTTTAGTCAGCATAGTTTTATACCTCAAACATATTGATCAGCAGGGGGTGCTACTGAGTATTTCTAGCATTAGGAAATTAACAGTTTTCTAACGCAGTTGGCGTTCTTAGTGATTCAAAAAGAGTCATCTGGTCATCAGACTAAACCGTTAAATCAGACCTTAGATGATGAGATACCATATTTGTAGGCAACAGGACCAAAGGTGCACAACAAGGAAGTGAATTACTGGATAAACACCAAATAAACAGATAAATTACTGACTTGAATCAAAGCCTTCCATCTACAGAGAAACCAGCAGTGCTATCTGAGTATGAATGAATGAAACCAAGGGCTTAAACATGCTGGGAGGGTGATTAGTGAGATGAGGTACAGCTGGGTGATTACAGATGAAGAACAGGTGAGAGCTGGACAACAAATCAGGAAGGAACTGATAACGAGATGACAGGAACTAGATGAACCAGAGCTGAACTCAAGGACAAGGCCCTGTCCCAATACTCGCACTTCCCCCCTATGGTCCTCTATGAAGTGAACTTGAAATTATGGGTAATACAATTCGCCGAAGCGTGCACCGATGCGGAATTCGGCAAAGTGCGGTTGGAATCGGGACACCCTAAGCACGTCACACCTCCGCGGGAACGCGCAACTGAGGGGCACAAGGGTGGAAGTGTGAGAATTGGGATGGGGCCAAACATGACCAAGAGCAAAACAGAACTACAAAACCCAGCAGTATTATTCAGTCTGGTTTTTAACGCATCAATCAACATTTCTCCTTCATTTATTTCCCTCCATAATCTGCCTTTTTTCCCTCAATATTTAGATTTTTTTTCAACTTTTTGACTTTTTTGTTATAATGATTTGAGTTTATTTTTTAACAACACTTTTCTTGATATTTTTTGGACATTTTAATATTTTTCTCAGTACGGACACTTTTTCCCCACAATATTTTGAATTTGTTTGACATTCTGACTTCTGACTGAACTTTATTTCTCTAACATTGTCATTTTTTGTTTGGCATTTTGACCTTTTTTTCCCTTCTTCAATATTTCATTTTTGATTTTAATCTCAAAACTGTAAAAGAAAATAAAGTCTTTCTGCACATTTAGCCCCTTCTGTGGCCCAAAATGCCACCATAATGTACCATTATTGTTACATATTGCCTATACTCATTGTAATTTTACACTGAGAGATTATTTGTTA
Organism: Callopanchax toddi; assembly: GCA_006937965.1. Lineage (NCBI taxonomy): Eukaryota > Metazoa > Chordata > Actinopteri > Cyprinodontiformes > Nothobranchiidae > Callopanchax > Callopanchax toddi. Next base: position 1,005,901 of record SSNR01000131.1, read on the forward strand.
AACTATTTTCATACAGTCTGTCATAAATCTCACTCTCTCTGAGATTACCTTTTCATTCTTATAAATAGCACCGTGCTCCGTGGTGCAGCATTTTACTGTTTTTTATTTGAATGTGTTACTGGGATTAAATTCAAATAGACCACAGATTTAATAGATTTTCAGTCTGAACATTTATAGATGATCTTGTTTCATGTTATTATGGAGTTTATTGAAATAGTTTCAGTTTTCATGAACAGGTTGAAACAACTTGATCACTTCTAAAAATACCTTTAAAACCAATGCATCCAGTTTAAACTAAAAACTAAAAGCACAAATAATTAAAAAACAAACATTAGGATCAATAATCAATAAAACTGTAAATACATAAGGAGACTTTATAGGATTTATAATTTAATATGCAAAAAAAACCCATTTTCAACATAAAAGAGAAAATAATGTAACAGGAGGTCTTTGTTTAAACGCTGCTCAGACAGACGCGTCCCCACTTCTTAAATATTGATCAATTTGATAAAAGCTGCGTTTTACCCAAACAGATATATTACAGGGTTTTTCTCCTCCTTAAAGTCTTCAATTATTTAGTCAGCCAGTGGCAGAAACCTCAGAGTGTGAAATGATGGAAATCTAATATCTTTATCACATCCGTCGAGCCTGAGGGGGAGAAGTTATCCAAACGGAGAATCTCTCCAACCCTCTCACCGTCAACCACAAAAACTTAATTTAGAAAAAGGCAGCAGGATTATTCCTGCCTATTTTAAACAACATACAGAAATATATAGGACTGAAGCACAGAAAGGTCTTATGATTTCTGTTTCTTTAGTTTTCTGGAATATTTGATGGCGTTAGTGGGAACTGTGGTGGGAGGTTTAACCAACTGGGTGTCAGGTTATCACAAATAATCACTAAAACTTGGATTTTTTTGTAAAATCCTAAAGAAAAGAAAACCCACCGCTCAAGGAAAGAAGAACAAACCCTTCGGCTTCTCTTACACTCCCATTTGATTGAGTTTATTCACAAATTCATATGTAGCTTCACAGTTTCAGATTGAACACAGACTCATTAAAGATTTATACCAGCTGTGCTGACAGTTCCTGTAAAAACAAAAAAACAAAAAAACAAGCAGAAATACTTGATTGTTGCTGTGCCAACCCCCAGCTGGGGAGCCATTTACTAATCACTCTTGTTTCCACATGTTTTATTCTTTAATACTGAGTGGGGAAACTTCTCAGGCTGCACAAATTTAGCAAGGCTCCAGAATGTTCTGGAAAAAGAGTTGATTTTAGTTTTATTAAGGTAGAGAAACTACAGTTTAAATGTTAACCCAACCTATGAAATTATTCCAAATTAAGCCGGGCGTACACTGTGCGATATTTTCAGTCGTGGCTCCTGCGCAAACTGTACGATTACATCGCAGGGTTCAATCGGTCACAGCTCACGAGTCATGTTCTCACACTATACGACCCGATGCTCTGATGCGAGCTGACTGCTCACACTGTACATGCTCCACGACACGTCGGGCCTTTGAATGTGGAAGAAGAAGAAGCAGAAAAGCAGACGAAGAAGAAGAAGAAATTCTGAAAGTGAGGAGACAGTCTTCTTCGTCTCCTTTTTCTTCTTCTTCTACTTTCAGGTTGGCGCGAGGTGCTACGAGACTTTACGTTTGATTTTCCAGCGAGCGTATGATTGCTGATCAGGATCTCCTTGTGAGGTGTAAAATCGTTTCTTGCTACCTCCCTTATACTAGACGAAAACCAACGCACAATATGCTGAAACTCGGCACGAGTACGAAAATAGTTGCAGAGCGGGAAATTGGTGCAAAAGTCGCACGGTGTATGTCAGGCTTTAGGAGGATAAATGAGAAAACAGGAAGGTCAGGAAAATCCAGTGAAACATTTAACCCTTCATGCATGAATTATGATGACCTCATTAAGGGTTTTATTTTGTTTCTATGGGTTTTTATTCATCTTGGGGCATAAAAATACATTTTGCACTCCATTTGAACTTTTAAATGTACTTTCCAAATTCACATTCAGGTGGAAAATGTGTGTTACGGCTTTTAAAGGTGAGAAAAACAAGGTTTTTAGCCCAACAGAGACAATCATATTTATGTGATACTTTCACTTCACTTACTATAAGTATTACTTATAGTTACATTTTAATATTTTACATTTTGTACAGCTCATTGGTCACAGAAAGTTGCAAAAATTTGCTCTAAAACTATACCTGATTGTAGGAGATATGACAGGTTACAAAGACCCTTCACTTCCAGATGAGAATATTTTGAGATGAATTATAACTTGAGTCTATAGAAGCGAAGTATGCATTCATTACAATCTGAGGGAATTTGAGTGAAATATAAATTGTAGATTTATTAAAACTGTGGTGAGAAAATGAAAAAAAAACACTTTGCAAAAGATTAGAGAGTTTAGTCCTCGTGGGCCACTTCCCTAGTTGTTTCTGTACTCCGGCACACCTGAGTTGAATCAGTGGGTGATTAACAGGCCTGTGCAGAGCTCGATGACATTCTGAACAGGTAATTCAGCCGCTGAATCAGGTGTGTTGGAGCAGAGAAAAAATTAAAACATGGAGGACAGAGGCCCTCACGTTCTGGAGAGTCAGACCTCAGATTTAATGTAACATCATTAAAGTGATAATATGCAGTTTTGCTTGTTTTGGGCTCCCTCTGGTGTCTGTTTTAAATTACTGCATTAAACAAGTTAACAGATCGTTTCAGCTTCTAAACGCCAATATCTACCTGTTGAAATGTCTCCTCAGCCTTCAAAGCTTTCTACAGGAGCGGTTATTTACTCCTTCAAAGAAATCAGCTGTGTTCAAGCAGGGAGAGATTGAAAAAAACCAGGAATCATGAGCTAAAAACACTCCAGCGCTAGCATAACAGCTAGCCACTTTGGGTTAGCCTAACCCTCGTGAGACACGTGACTTCCTGGGTACCGTGACGGCGACGGAGATCTTGCAATCGTGGTTTTCCAGCTGTAATCACCAGATGGGGCTAAGTGACTTTTCATTAACTTTGTAAAGGGTCATATTAGCACATACTGGCTCAAGGAAAAGATTTAAAAATATGAAAAAGTTGCATATTATCACTTTAACTATCAGTTGAACATTCCATGCATTGAAACATCTCCTAAAATCATCAAGTCTAAACTGTGATTGTGCAAAAACTCTAAAAAATATAAAAATACCAGAATCAGTCATAAAGTCCAACTTTCTGAGACCCGTCTAAACTTCAGTGATGTTTCTGTTTAGTCTGAACTAGAGCTCTATCAGATTTAAGGTATAATCCATGCTTTTTGCTGATGGGTGTAAAATCAGATAAAAATCATAACAGAATCTGAACAATCGCTGCCGTGACCACTTTTCATGAAAGAGTTAAGAATCTAAGGACAGATAACGTTTAGTAACTAAACTAGAAGGGATTTTTTGTGTGTTTACCTTTGAGCAGATGGATCATAACTGTGATTATCCTGGAGGATTAGTAATCGTGTTTCAGCTGTGTTTGATGTTATTCTTCACGGTCAGTTGGTCCGATTGTGACAAGAATACTAATGAATTCAAACACAGCCCATCATATTTCCATCACATGAACTCAACCCTCTACTTTCTCTCTACGGGGGTGTTATTGTAGAGAACACCTGCTGCCTCAGTTCACTGTCTGTAGAGCATGTTTTATAGCCAGTTATGTATAATTATACTGACTTGTAGAAAATTAACACAATTACTTGTGAGATTACACAACTTTTAAAATAAAACTTGCATCAAGGTGTGTTGCATTTGTTGCTTGTTTTTAATTTACATAACACACACACACACACACACGTGTGTGTTCATAATCTTTATGGACAGGATTTCTAGATGCAGCCGTGGTGTGGAGGGTGTTGAGTTTAGTGACAGGAGAATCTCATCTCTGCTGTTTGCAGATGATGTGGTCCTCTTAGCTTCATCAGGCTCTGACCTTCAGCTCTACTGAGGAGGTTCACAGCCGAGTGTGAAGCGGCTGGGATGAGGATCAGCACCTCCAAATCAGAGACCATGGTCCTTGACTGGAAAACGGTGGCTTGCCAACTCCGGGTCAGGAGAGAGGTCCTGCCTCAGAGGAGGAGGAGGAGTTTAAGTATCTCAGGGTCTTGTTCATGAGTGGGAAGGAGGGATCTGGAGATCAACAGGTGGATTGGGGCAGCGTCCGCAGTGATGTGGACGCTGAACCGATCGGTTGTGGTGAAGAGGAAGCTGAGCCAGAAAGTAAGGCTCTTGATTTACCGGTTGATCTACGTCCCAATCCTCACCTATGGTCATGAGCTTTGGGTAATGACTGAAAGAACGAGATTGCGGATACAAGTGGCCGAAATGAGTTTTCTCCGCAGGGTGGCCGGGCTCAGCCTTAGGGATAGGGTAAGGAGCTCGGACATCCGGGAGGGACTTGGAGTAGAGCCGCTGCTCCTCCACATCAAAAGGAGCCAGTTGAGGTGGTTCATCTGGTTAGGATGCCTCCTGGACGCCTCCCTCAGGAGGTGTTTTGGACATGTCCTGCTGGCAGGAGGCCCCCAGGTCGACCCAGGACAAGCTGGAGGAAATACATCTCCAGGTTGGCCTGGGAACGCCTGGGCGTCCCAGCTCAGGACTGGGATGCCAAACTTGGGATGCTGCCCCGTGACCCGGATAAGCGGAGGAAGGCGAGATGAGGTAATAAAAATGAGTCATTAAAGGAAATTCTAATTTAAAAAATGGAAAATCAAGATATCGCCAAGAAACTTGTTTTCTCATATGATTGAACCTGGATGCATTCATTTTTTTTCAGTCATACATGAAACATGTATAAATGAAATAAAATGGAAATGCCAATTATTTGTTTTATATTAAATTTAAAGGCAAACTATGCCATTTGGCTTGTTTTTAGCACCCCCTAGTGTCCATTTTAAATCACTGTCATAATAACATTAGCATTGTTTCTGCTCAGAAACACCTAAATCTACCTGTTGAAATGTCTCCTCAGCCTTTAATGCTTTCTACTGGAGCGGTTCATCACTCATTCAAAGAAATCAGCTGTGCTCAAGCAGGGAGAGATGGAAATAATCAGGAATCATGCCCTAAAAACACTCCGGTGCTAGCATAACAGCTAGCCACATTGGGTTAGCCTAACCCTAGTGAGATACGTGATTTTGTGAGACTTCAGGTCACCGGACCAGAGACTCAGAAACGTGGTATTCTGGATCCAAGCAGCAGATGGGGCTCAGTGAGTTTTCATTAACTCTGTAAAGCGTCAGATTAGCACAGACTGACTTAAGGAAGACTTAAAAAATAAGAAAAAGTTACATAGTGTGTCTTCAAAGACCTTCAAACCCATCACCTTTCCCTCCAGAGCTTCAAAATAAGATAACTATGGAGTTAAAGTCATTTTGGTAAATTCTTAAGAATGACATTTATAATCACATGAGAATTCACTACATCACATGCAATCAGTTTGCATTTGGAATATGTGTTGTGACTGATGTTCAGCTACTAAATTGTGAAATCTTAGCTCAATATCTGTAAAATTCAGTTTGAGACAATCATAGGTTTGTCAGCCACCTTGAATCAGGTGGACTCTAAAAATGCAATTAGTTGTAGACGAATCAGAAATAATTTCAGAGATTTTCATTTCTGTAAGTGTTTGCCATGTTTGCAGCCTGTGTAAAGTATGTTAAAGTCAACAGTCTCAAGGAAATGGTAAATGGTAAATGGCTTGTATTTATAGAGTGCTTTCTACAGTGCAGAACACCCCAAAGCGCTGTACAACACAAACAGTCACTCACCCATTCACACTCACACTCACACACTGGTGGTGATAAACTACGTTGTAGTCTCAGCTGCCCTTGGACACTCTGACAGAGGCGGGGGCTGCCATGCACCGGCGCCCTCCAAGACCCTCTGACCACCACCAGTAGGCAAGTTGGGTGAAGTGTCTTGCCCAAGGACACAACGACAATCTAACCCAGCCGGAGCTGGGGATCAAACCGGCGACCCTCCGGTTGCCAGACCGGCCACTCTACCAACTGAGCTAATGCCGCCCCTGTCAAGAGTCAAGTCAAGAAAGAAAGTCAAGAGTCATTGAACACTTATAAGCAAAGGCTTACGAAACAAAGAAAAACAAATGTAAAAGAAAAAAGTAAATTTTGTTCCCTTTTTCTTGGTGTATTCATCCACCTGTGCTGTGTAGCGTAGAAATGATGCACCATCTTCCAGCCAAACTATACAAATGTCCTAATAATAGGGTTTTGGTGCTCCTGATTGTATCTTGCTGTCCTCCTCTCCTCAAGCCTCGCTGTCAAAGCCGTAAACACAGTAAGGAACGGCCTCCCAGGAGCAACACCACTAGCCATTATCCCTCAACTGTCTTATCATTTTCCAGCAGCTCCTCCGTGGAATACAAGCCTCCTGGGGGGATAAAGGACGGCTGCAGGGAGGCGACTTATTATCAAGTAAAATCGCTGCCACCCAATGGGTGAGCTCAACGTGCCAAAATGGAGTCTGCAGGAAGCATCTGTCTTGCTGAAGAGATGTTGCATATGGGCGGCTTTGCTTCATAGGTCATCAGAACGAGACCGGAGTGAGGCGAGGTGATGTGAGAGCAGTTCCTTGTAATGTTAGAATCCATCACCTCATGCTAAAAGGCAAAGCTGCAGCAGGTAATACGATACCAACAACAAGCAGGGATTAGTCTAAATAATTAATGTGTTAACAGGTCTGAGATCAGGGCCTCACCTTAACCACACCATTAACAAAATCAGCTCACCTAGAGCACAGTTTGTATCATGCTCACAACCCCCACCTTTCATCCAATCCAAGTCTTTTCAGGTTGGCTGCTCATCTTCAGTTAAGATACTCCAGAGGGCCGTAGAGCCGGTCCACTCCAGGCCAATTTGGTCTGCTTGCAGTCCAATCCAGTGCTCCGTATCTTCTCATCACTTTTATCCATTTATCCATCTAGGGGGGCAGGGAGGGGGTACCAAGTTGGCCAGGAAGTTTGTTGATTACATTCTACTTCCTTTTAGCCTTCAACTAGAGACTTTCCTTCAGATCAGATCAGTTCCAGGGTCCCTGCTAGTGCATCTCCTTTAATTTGTACCCTGTTAAATTTGATTCAGGACTAAAGAGATATTTTGTACCATACTGAATGATCATAGTGTTATTTATTGTACTGAGGGTCATTGAGTCTTTGAATTTTTCATCACTCTGTTCTTTAGGTGGAAAAGACCCCATTACGGTCTCCACAACCACCTTAAATGTGAAGGTGACAATTTGACTTTTAGTATTTTATATATCGTTTTATTTTACCCTAACAGTGCTCTATACATCAGTATGCTGGTGAAGGTTCTCAGTCATGGTACGGCATTATTCTCACCCAGTACATGTACAGCAGACCAGCAGCATTACCAGTCATGTTACAGTACATGCACAAGGAATTTCTTTGGTGTGTTCAAAAAATAAGAATGGAGACAACATAAGGCATAACAGTGTTCCATATATCAACATCAAGACATTATTCAAAAAAAAAAGGCATACATACTTGGAACATCATAACACATCGTTATTCATCATAAAAGCATCAATAAACACATCTGCACCACATGTTGCACTGGGCTGTGTGGGGGACGTGGTGGACAGGGGGACATCCAGGTCATGGTAAAACAGATGGGATCAAATGAAGGCAACTGGACTTCTTTGGTTCCCTAAAGACATTTCGCTTCTCATTTCAGGAACTTTGCCAATTCTGATGATCATGTACGTCAACATCTGGATAATGGACATAGCTTCGTGCCACTTTACCATGATGCTGATAGCATCCAGGATCGTGACTTTACTGCATACGTTTTGTGCACGCGCAAAACAGTTTCTACCTAATAACATAGGAGCCCAGTGTGTTTTTAAAACGCAACAGAATGGTCCTGCAAAGATTATTTTACAATCTGGTAGAATTTTTTTACAGTGCAGCAGGATGTTCATTCTCTATGGAGAGGGCCTGGGGCTTGTTTCTCTGTTTTTGGAGCATGTAATTAAAATGAATCCCAAATGGACTCTAATAATTTGAAAACTAATCATGACACTGTGACTACATGGCAAGAAATCTTAAACATTTTCATATTTACTGACATAAACAAATAAATCATTGCAGTTTACTGGGCCTTCATTCTTTATCAAAATGTCTCATTTCACAGCACATTGACCCCCACACTGATTGTGTGATTCCAACATAAAAACACTCTTTATTAGTTATCTGTAGGTTCTTGCTAAACATTTGAAAGTGGGGGATCTATTTTAAATCACTGGCCAGAATCTTCACCAGAAGTCAAATGACCAAATGAAGACCAGTGGTCCTCCATCGTTCCTGCTTTCATCCCTCTCAAAACCAGCTTCACGCGTCAAAACGTATCCTGTACCAGGCAGATTTAGTCGTCACAAATAACAACAATTTAATTTGGCTTAGCACTAATTGTGGTTCACTGATGTATAAAGGTTTTGACTGACACTTGGTGGGGGACTAATTGGAACTTCTGGAGCTATAAAAGGGATTAACAGTTGCTTTTGTTACCCTGTGCGCTCACACATACGCACGCACACATGCACTTCTGATTTACACCAGACTGATTGATGGATGCATGGTAATTTAAATTGACTTGAGTTAATTAGGACATATTCCTTTATGTGTACACTCCCTGTATAAAGAAAATTAAAGGTTTAAGAAAAACAGTCAAGTTTGACATTTAAAATGTAATTTTTTTCAGTGTAAAAAATGTTGGAGTTCCACAAAATAGTAGATTACCATATAGCAGATTATATTTAGAGATTTTGTTCATTTATCTTTTTTTTTTTTTTTGATTAACCTTTATTGCTCTAATTGAAGCAATTTAGAAGACAAATTTCCAACATGTATGTTCAAAAAAATTCCAAAGAAACCCACTTGCCTTTCTGTTGTAGGAATAATCTAAAATATACCTTGGTTCTCAAAATCAAACTAAGAAATGTTCACGTTTCTGCACAAGATGCACAAAGTAACCATTCAAACGACCACAAACAGACACAAAGTCGCACAAAACACACTTAAGATGCACAACTGGAGACAGCAGGAACAACCAGCCTCTGTACAAACTGCGGAGGGTCTATTTAGCCCTTTTCATAAGGCAATCGTACTATGATGCCACAAAAATCAAGCCCTTGTTATGCCGTCTTTCCAAACAGAAGCAGCATAATACCTCCCCAGTGTGTGCTTTCACACACCATGCCGTCATTGTGAAATTAATGACAACAAGCATCAGCGCCTCGAGTGGCTTGTTCTGCCGTGCCAGTTCCCCCTTCTCCACTGCTGCCAGCTCACAGGTACATCAATTTTGACCCCCTATACCTTCCAAACAAAGGTCCAATAAATGAGCAACAGCCAAGCTCTGAGGAAAACCCGCCGACATCCGTGTTGTTTGGCTGTTAGTTGGACAACTGGACCCTTTCTGGCGTCTGTTTTAGATTCTACTCATGGTTTCTGGGATTTTTCTTTCCGATTCGTGTTGGTAAATCACATATATTCCTTGGATTGTAAGTGAATGGCCAATTTGTTTTCACTGCTGATGAGGAAACTGGGTAAACAATTTATTTTTCTCTCATCAAAGCTGTCTCATAAAATCTAAACCCTCCTTTTCTTTATTATTAAAGTCCTTCTGAATGATTTTTTGTGTTCGAGTTACTCAAGTGTATAAATGGTGTCTGATTTTCATTAAGCTTTTCTTTTGTCCGCGTCGCCTTCGGTTAATTTTTGCTGTCAAATCAGGTAATGATTAGCACAACGGCTACCTCTGCTGCCATCAGTAATAATAACCAGTAAGACAATGACACCAAATCAATTCCCACATCCAGTGTTGTGCTCCGTCGTAACGTATAACACGAGCGTGCGTTCAGCACAGAGCGAAGCTGCGAGTGCTCAGCCGTATCAGGGGTCGTGACCTTTCTAAAGCCACTGACTGCTCTGTTCATTTGATCCATGGCTCCACGAGTCAAAGGCTAAGCAGTACCCTTTCACAATGACAGTGCCGAGGGGAAAATCATGACACAAATGGAGGATCATCGCCTGCTGCTGCTCCTGGTTAAACACCAAAGACACCATCAGCTCTGCCTCTCTCTGACCAGCTCTGCAGGCGGATTTTCATTTCGAACGACTAAAAATAATGACATAACGGACATATTTTTGCTTGTTTCAGGCATGTTTCCTCTAAATTCTTGTGGGGATTTGAACTTTCTCAGTATTCTCATTTAAAATGTTGAAATATTTCAGCTAAAGCGAAAAGATCTTGACCAAAGTGGCTTTTATTTCACCCTGAATTAAAGTAATACAACATTTTTATGGTCATTTTCAGCTGTTATGGAAATTTTCTAGAGGTTACCAGTGAAAGCTAAAAAAACTAATTACAATGCAGCTTCCTTAGAGTGGGATTTCCATCTTTTGTAGCGTTGTAATAGGCTGCAACTGTTGGTAAATAAGTGGAGACAAAATTTTGTGAGGAAAATATGCAATATTCTGTTGGAAATAAACTCAACTGGTCTGTATTATGCTTTTATAGAATTTGTGTTTAAATATTCTTAAAATTTTGCTTTAAAACATTCAAATTATCATTTGGACTTATTCCGAATAGGTACTTTGACACTTTTGGATCTCAAAACTCCAAAAGAGAGTTGTAAATTTTATGCAAATTTTTAAAAATCAAAACTGGTTGCAACATTTTATCACCTACTTTGTCATTTATCCTTATTTTAAGCACAATTTTGTTGCACTTTCAGCATCAATAATCCCCTCTTTGCCTCCAATTAGTCGTCACAACTTAAGTTTCATTAGCAACAAATTCCAAAATGTCTCGAAACGTTTCAGAGAGTTCTGAATTCCCTTGTGAGTCACAGGGCTTCACTCTCGTCTCACTGATATGAACAAGTAAAAAACACTGACACAAATATTCTCTCTAAGTAGTCACAGAGGTGTCTCGGGCTTCTGGAACCATTCTGAATCTGGTCTTTGTGAGTCCAAATGTACAACAAATGTTAGAAGACTTTGTCAGAGATTGGCCATGAAACTAAGGTGACTGATAGAAAACAAAAGGAGAACCTGGAACTCTAAATAAAATAAAATAAATTGTAAACAAGTTTAGACATAATTAAGACATTTCATAACAGAATTGTGACCAAATTTACATTATATTCTCATGAATATAAACTGAAACTTTGCATGTTTTCTCACAATTATGTGTCAACAGTCACAGCTCAGTCAGATACTGGGTTTCTACAGTATTTATCCATTTTCTTACACTTATTTAAGGTTGGGTCATGGAGGTAACAGACCCAGGAGGGACCCTGACATTTCTCTCCTGAGCAATACTTTTCAGCTCCTCGAGCATTCCCAGGAAAGACAGAGCAAACTATATAAACCTCACATAGTTTGAAGCACTTTATTGTCCCTAGGGGCAATTCATTTACACACAACAAGACACACAACGACAGCAATGAGAAGAAAGAAAGAAAAACTTTTTTTTTTAAATAAGAAAATTATGTCTGAACTCGGTTAATTTAAAAATAATTTAAAAACCCAACAGCTAAAGGGATAAAATACCTCAAGTACCGGTTTGATCACCCTTTGGGTTCAAGTGAACCTCCGTCCTGATGGTCGGAGCCTGAACTCGGTGTGCAGAGGATGCTGAGGGTCTTTAAGAATCAATGTTGCTTTCTTAGTGACTCTTGCTCTGAAGACCTGATTGAGGTCTCTTAAGTCACCATCAGTGATTTTTGTACAGACCTTAACCAAGCTCATTAACCTCTTAATGTTTAGCATAAGGTTACCAAACCAACACACCATTCCAAAAGTTAAAACTGACTCAATAAAAGAGAGATTGATCAACAACTAATTTAGTTTCCTAAAAAAAAAAAACATTCTCTGACTGGCCTTTTTACAAATGGCATTTGTGTTAGCTTCAAAAGTTAGCTTATTGTCCAGAAATATTTGTACTGGCTGACTATCTCAACTACAGTAACGTTAATACATGTTCAGTAAGTTCTGTGAGTCTCCTCCCATTGGGATGTCCCTGAAGGCAGAAGGAGTCCTAACGAGATGTCCAGATCACCTCAGATGACTCCTTGATGAGGAGAAGCGGCTCTTCTTCCACCACATGGCAGAACTCCTCACTTTACCTTCTTCACCACAACAGACCAGAGCAACCAGTCGTTGCTACAGATAAAACCCTGATCCTTCCCCATCCTACCGTCACTCACAAAGAAAATACTACACATATGCTATTACTACTATTAAAAAAATATGTATTTTTCACCAGAATCCAGTCAGTAAAGTGTTTAGCCCATAAATAAAACGCCCAACATCTGCATCAAACAAGTCAATTTAATGGGACTGACGACACAAGGCAACAAAACAATGTGACGGAGAACTGCAAATTGTTTTAAGATAAATTTACTCCCTCAGCCGTGAAGGTCATAGCGCCTGTGATTAAATGCACCGCACATTGTGTTTGCCGATTTATTTTCAGTTGAGGCTATTCTTTCCTCTTCTTTTTCTTATAGCACAGACAGGCTGCATTAACAACACCTTCTTAACTGAAGGAAATGTTAAATTGAACCCTGTTAAAGTCTGGAAAGCATTTACAGGTTTCAGAAGGTGAGACTCATGGGACCAGAACTGTGCTTCTGATACAAATGCTACTGAGGATAATGATGCTTTAAGTGTGTCTTGAGGACACAAAATCCATAAAACAATACGTTTTCATGGAAATATGTGAAAAAGGCATAAACTAATTGTTTTGTTGTCCCCAAAAGGCATTCAACAGTCCTTTTATATATTTTTTTCCTAAAGACTTGAAATTTATAGAAAGTAAAAAATGCTTTTCTTAAAAGGTTACTCCACTCAAAAGTGATTATTTTGTCTGTTATATTCCTCATAGCTAGATAAGTGGGCAAACACACTTTGTAAACAGCCCAGTTGTTATCCTGACCCAGCAGTACTCCTTTAGCATTAGCTTAGCAGAAAACACTGTAAGTGAATGGTAACAACTAGCATTGTGAGAAAAAAGCCCTTTAAAATCACTCAGTAGTGATTCTAATTCTGCTTAATCATATCGACTGCAAGTGAAAATAAAAGGTAACACAAAGGAATTGCAGGTACTATTTTAGGGGACTACTTTATGACAAACAGCTGTAAGCCTCAGCTGTAAGGACATGACGCAGCGACCCCAAAGATGCCTACTTCCGTAAACATGTATCCACACATTTGCAAACCTCAAAGACAAAGAAAGTTAACACAAAGGTGCGAGCTGCAACAAACTTTACCGGGTTTAGCCTAGTAGCCAGTATCTGTGTTTACGGAAATACCTGTAATTCCTTTGTGTTACTTTTTATTTTCACTTGCAGTCGATATGATTATTGAGGTCACTAAGCAGAATAAGTATCACTACTGAGTACATGGCACAATATTTAAATAACTTTTTATTAAACAGGTGTAATCTTTGATGCCTCTAGATTAGCGCTGCACCATCATAACTCAAAATACGCTGTAATTATTTCCTAAAGAGCAACTCAGAGATCAGAAGAATGCGCCGCCTTCCGGTTCTGCTGGGTTTCTCCTTATTTGGCAGCCTGACACTTCTGCTGCAGTAGGGGGCAGTGTCGTCGCTTGAAAGTGAAACTAAACGCTTGCTAAAAGAAAAGAGAAACACGAGAGGATAACTCTGTCTGTACTACACAGTCTATGGTCAATGGCAGCAGCAGCACTGGCATTCTCCTCACTCCAGGTGTCGTGAACGTGCATGTGGGTGGAGAATTTCCCATATAAGCAAGTCTGGATCGCTATGACCTCATAGCGGGCTGGAGTGAAAAAAAAAACGGTTTGAAACCTGGGTCTGAAATCTTGAAAATTCTTACTAGCTGTACTAGGAGACAGATATACACTGTTTTTGGATCTTTCTTGCATGTTTAAGGTGAGAACTCAACGTTGCAACATGATAGATAAGTCAGAAAACACAGAAAACCATGACATGGTCACTTTAAGGACTTTTTTAGTTGTTACCAAAAGGTAAAGGAGTACTGCTGGATCAGGATAATGACTGGGCTGGTTACAAATTGTTTTCGCCCATATCTAACTATGAGGAATATGGCAATAGACAAAAAAAAAAAATCACTTTTGAATGGAATATCCCTTTAATGGTAAAACTTTGAATGACTTTTACATAAAAACTTGATTTATCAAGAAGTATCAAGTCTTTCCTGATTAATTACTACAGCTGCCACAGCCTTTCAGTTAAAAACTGTGATGTGAAACTGATGGGGACGTAAACCTTTATAATAGTGTTTAACCCATTTGGCTTTTTTTTTAAAGCTTGAAGTTGTTATGAGATTAGAAAATCCACAGTTATTTTGACTTTCAGCTAAGAGTCACAGCAGCAGTAGAAATGACAGTTTACAAGTCATTTATACAACAAAACTGATGATAAATCAATAAAAACATCCCGATCTGCTGTTATTGGTCAGTTTCAGCGGCCTGATCCGACTGAGCCCCCAAATTAAAAAAAAAGAACTTTTCATAAAGCTCTGCCTTGGGAACAAGTTTATGCCTAAAACTCAACAAGCTAACAACTAGCCAAAGAATTAATGAAGCCACGCTCAATAAGCCGCGGCGATAATTCCCATGAATTGCTTTACTGGTTGCTACATGAACTCTAGCAATCAATGGAGTGGAGTTAGTCCGGGTTCATGTTGCTGATCTTTTTATTCACTGTGCTGAATACTAAAATAAATAAATGACTAAATAAAAAAAGAAAGAAAGAAAAAAACGCTTGCATGTTTGCCTCGTCTTTGCAAATCAGTCATGCATTTTCCAATTACAGCTCTACAGTCAGCCGCTCATTCACGATCACCAGAGCAGAGAAAGCAAGAAGATTAGGACAAAATGATATGATACACAACCCTCGTCTCCAACTAAACCACGACACGACTAACCGATACACGCTGACTCGTGGGAAGAACGAGGAAAAAAAAAAAAACCCTAGCTTTTATTTTCCGGTGACGACAGTAGTTGTTGTGATTGATCACATGTGATGCAGAGCAATTAGAAGAAATTAACAATTTGCATTTTAATAACATTATTATCAGCAGTTAAATGAATTCATTAGTCTTGATTAGTTTGGTATCAGTATGACAAGTGCAGCTCAATGGAGCGTGATGACACTAATGGAAACCTGAGGATTGTAACAGAGCTGAGGCAGAGAGGAGATGGGGTGCAGAGATGCTTCTGCGTGCAGCAGGTATCAGGACTAAATAAAACTGTGTAAACTCACTAAATACATGGATTCATTAGTGTGTCTTCAAATAGATAAAAATTACACGTTTGGAAAAACAACCAAGCTTCAGAATCCTTCCTGCATTTAAAATCAGAATCCCTTTATTTGTCATTTTACAATGAAAATCGGTTTCAGTTCAGCCTTACCAAGGTCAGACATAGAAAACACATAACAGGTAAGGTTGACTGCGGGCAAGCAGCCAACTTAGTAGGGCGCCCCCTTTATGCAGATGAAAGGATAACAAGAGGAAGGGAGAAACACAGGCCCCCCAGCTCTGCTCCGACAAGGGACAGAGATGGGATGCTAAAAAAACACCTCAACTGTAAACACATGGATGCACACAATACAATACACGTCAGGTTGGTGGGTGGTACCTCTGTCTAGTCAGGCTTAAGAACCTCGCGCTTAAAGCTTAAATCTTGACATTAGAAGAAGCAAATTAACCAAAAATTCTCAGCTCAGAGTCATTTTTATTGAGTTTTCTGAAGCGTTGTGCTAAGCCTGAGGAGTAAATCAGATTTAGGACAGTGGTTCCCAATGTTGGCCCTGGACCTCCACTGTGGGTCATGAAAAACTAAGTTACAGCTTTTGAGAAGTTTTTTTTAAAATAAATCAATGAAAAAAAAAATCCTAATGTATTTTTACTGCAATTGCTACAAAAAATAATAAAAACCAATGGTAAGGAATGGGTGTGAATAGTAAAATCTGAGTAGAATTCACTTTATGACCTTGTTTATTTGACCTTTTGGAATGTTTGTACAGTTTAATAATTGATATTCTGGGTCGCATCTTTACTTTTGATATTTTGTTGTTTAAGAGCTGAAAAGTTTGAGAATCACAGATTTAGACACTGGCTGTGCTCTCCATGACCTACATGACCCTTTGGTGTAAAGTCAGCCATGACGCTGCTATGCATGCAAAAAATGGATGTATTGTCTTATATCACAGAACAGGGTCATGTCATGGTGTGGGGTGGTGCAGGACCCAAATGCAGGAGGATGGAGGCAGGAACTGGTGAGGCGAAACCAAAAAAAGCTTTATTGCTGGCTGAACTCAGGAGACACAGAACACACGAGGCTGGGGATACAACATAAGGCACCAACAGAGTGACTGAAATAAACAGTATATATAGGCAGGGAGATGATTAGGGAGATGAGACACACCTGTGGAGGATTAGTGCAGGACACAGGAGGAGGAACATGGAAAACAGGCACAAACTGGACACAAGGGGGCAAGACATGACATCTTGATGGGGAACAACAGACAAATCAAGCAGCTGGGAGCACATGCACCAATTAGGACCATTCCACATAGTATTAGAGCTTGAAGTTCTGCTTGGCCACCAATTTTGCTGCATGGTGACCCGGTTGTTAGAACTGTTGCCGTGCAACAAGAAGGTGGCAGGGTCAAATTCCAACTATGGCTTTTCTGCGCGGAGTTAGCATGTTCTCCCCATACATGCGTGGTTTCCTCCGGGTACTCCGGTGTCCCCCACAAATCACAACATAGGTGTTTGTACGTCACCTTGGAAACAAGCATCAGAAAAATACATAAACATCAATTTAAGGCTAAATCCAGTGAATATTAGGGTCCCTGTTTACTTTTCACAAGTCACTGGTGCATAGACATGTGGTGTCATTACTGTTTCTTAAAAATATAATTGGCGTTGTGTCTCTAAATGAATATTTTAACATGATGGTCTGGATATTTGTGTTTTTTTATGGATAAACATCTCATTTTAGAACATATGGTTGTTAGCTTTACTTCAGGCTCCGATTCACAAAAAATGGTCCTGGTTGGTACATAGGAATGGCGTGTTTCATCTATTGCTGCCTCAACAGCTGTCAGGATGTCTTTAGTTTTAGGGAAGGCACACTCATTTTAAAGCTATTGGTCCTGCATGGGTGTTTTCCAAGTGTCCTGGTTATTAATGAAGTCAAAACGAAGGCTAAGCTAATTCTCATTACTGGTGATCACAATTAATTAATGATTACATGCTGAAATAAAACAACCGTGGTCACAATATGGAGGAAAAACTATGGGACCGTGCAGCCAAACCCTGAAACAGCCAAAAACACTCTCCCTTCTCCAGGGAGCTGCATCAACAGTCCAATCTGTCTTGGCGGCAGCACAGTGTGTGGTGTCTGCATGAGCAATTAGAAGTGTGTGTGGGCTGCTTTTTGTGTGTAACACTGCTGGAAGAAGTTTGAGCAGACAATCAAGTTGATAAAGTGTAGCAATATGATTGGCTATCATTCAGTTTCGGGCTAAAATTACATTACTTCGTGCTCAACAATGAAATATGTGATGATACCCATGCTGGAGCAAAGGTTTAACTGAGTTCTGATGTGCAGAGGTTCTGTGGTATCAGGGTTGCAGCAGCAGCTCTGAAACCACAGATCCATTTGGAAAGCTGCCATTTGGCAAACTATAAATAAAACAGTGTTACTCATCCTTCTAATCTGCAGTCCAGTCATTTTAGATCCAGTTGGCATCATGTAGAGATAACAGTGAAATCTTTGTGGGACTTAGCAACAATAATAAGGGTTTATTGATACTAAAAGACTGTATAGAGGAAAAATATAAATCATAAAAATAATTAAACTTGATTTTACAAGATTCAAAAATACAATAAATGATCAAAATCCTTATTTTGCTAACTGATTTGATGAAATGTTCCATAAAATGTGAGATGTTTTAGAAAGTCAACATGGAAAATGAAGGCGCAAGAAAACAAACGCCCCCTAGTGGATGGTTTTAACTCAAGTTCCATTCCCTTCATGTAATAAATGGGGCATTTTACTGATTAAAAAGAAAAAGTACACCCAGGAAATTGTCTTAAGGTGGTAACTTTTGTTGATTTATGTAATTTTTATCTTGCTGATACATGTTCAGATGTCATTTTTAAATGTATTTAGTTGTAATTGCTTATTTGTTGCTTAATAAGGTGAGTAGGTGGGACTTCCAGCCCCACATGGATACATGGTATTGCAGATTA